>RJWJ010003700.1:0-83327 GCA_004363605.1 Indri indri | reverse complement strand
GTAACAAGGAGATTTTGAGCAATTTTTTATAAGGATGGCCAGCAGGACAGAAAACTTCACTTCATATATTTTTCTTGAAGAAAGATACTCTACTACCAGGGAGCAGCCCATTCTCAGTCGTTTTCTCAATTGTTCTTTACCAGGGTGCTATTCATAGCGAGAGTGGAGAAACAGTTTATCATCTGAGTAGCACATATGCGAAAAGTTTGCTTATGCACTTGATAGATAAAGAACAGGTAGTCTAATTAGTGACAAGTAGAATTTCCCATCAAAGGAGGAAAGTAAAGAGAACTGAAACTAATATTTGCTAAATTCTTGAGTCAGGGAGCAGATTAATTTAATAATTAAAAGAAAAATTTTTTGAATATGGATAATAATTGCTGGCATTTAATAAGCACTTATATGTCATGCATCTAGGGCTTTATGGAAGTACCTATTTTGCCTCATTCTATTAAGTAGGTATTATTATCTCCATTTTACAGATGAGAGACCTGAGGCTTCATAAGGTTGTCCAGGGTCACACAACTAGTAACTGCAGATTTGGAATTCTCACACAGTTGTGCTACTCGAAGCTCCAGAGTTAGTGCTTTTAACCACTTGGGCCACACTCACTGATATAATAAAAACTGTCGTCATTTATATTGAATATGAAAAGACCTGTAATGCCTACTTAAAATAGAGGCACACAGTTAGTCCTGAAAAATCTTCCTTTTCCCGATTGGAAATCTCCTGATGCAGAAATCATCTAAACTTTCTCCTCTTATATAAGAAAAAAATGGTTTTCTGTTTTCATGAAGGAATTATCTCATCTTGGGCCCTTTCAGTAAATAAATGTGAAAATTATCTAAGTTCTTGCCTTTTAATAAATTTAATTGGTCTTCTAAACTTCCTTTACTGTCCAGATAATATTAAGTTTACTGCAAGCTACAACTTTTTGTGATCCAGGTATGTCCCAAATTCACCTTAGGATTCTGACGTTAAAAGCTCTGGACTATCTTTTAATATTTCAGATGGAGTTGGCTGTGGGTCCATTCTGCAGACGAGTTTCCAACTTAGGAAAGTCCTATCGAATGCTGAGGTCATTCAGGTGAGACTTAATTCTTTGTTAGCATGTTCATATCTTATAGCAAATTCTTTCTTCCTGTTTAGGTTGAACTATATAAAATTGCCAGTATTCAACAGTGGCAATTTCATATGATTCATCTTAGAAATTATTGTTCAAATCAGAAACCCATATAGAATTATATGCAATGACTAATAAGTTTGTGTGTGTATGTTTCTTTTTAAGTTACAATTCACAAGATTGAGTTAGTAAATTATGCTCTTTCTAGGATTTTTTTTTCTTTCCATTCTTACAGAAATGTATTGAGTACTAATACGAGGTAGTTCATAATTACATAGACATCTTTTTCTGAAATTTTCATTTGTTCATTTATCATTTTTAACCCAATCTTCTTCTAAAAAGGTCCTAAGTTACAGTCTAAGATATGGATATAACAAAAATATTGAATGGAACCAGGTGTGGTGGCTCACACCTGTAATTCCAGCACTTTGGGAGGCCAAGGCAGGAGGATTGCTTGAGGCCAGGAGTTCAAGATCAGCCTGGGCAATATAGAGAGGCCTCATCTCTACACAAGTAAAAAATAAAAATAATTTAAAAAAACCCACAAATTAATGGAGTATTATAAAAACTGAATTCAGTGATGAAAAACAGGGAATGACTATAAATGTAGTAGATAACTTAGCCTAATGCAGTTGAGCACAAAATTTAGGATTGGGCTTCTTAGGAACCAGTTCAGAAAGAAAAACAATGAGTTAATTCATATTCATGATCTAAGACTGTACTAGTTTAACAGAGAAAAATCCTTCTCAGTGCTGAATGTTTAGATAGGCTTTTATCAATTCAGATGTTAAGGAACATTGAATAACTTAATGACTAGGGTCATCAGTAGCAGATTTTTAGAAGATAAGGTGTTCATATGGTCGTTTACTCAATAAACCAGAACCTCCCAGAATTTTTTATATCATGACACACATAGGAAATATTTACATTCAAAAAGGTGACCAACTCAAGGGAGATCAACATAATACTTACAATACTTACAACATTTTTTCTCACCACCAACATACCAGATGGGAAGCCTAAATATAAACTATCCATAATATCCAAGGGCAAATTGGTCTTTGAAGATTTTTCTATAAAGATAAGGTAATATAGTCCTGGCATGCAGCTTTCTAAATACCAACTCAGTACTGGAAACTAGAGTAGTCAATAAGCAGTCTGTCCTTTAACTGATCGCTTTGCTCTCTTAGGTCATCAAGCTTTGGTAGTAGAAAATTCAGGTGCAATATAAGAATCCAATATTGTCGATTGAGAGGGGAACCCTATACTTTACTTTGCTCATTTGTAACTAGCAAAGGTGCGTTTTTCTTTTTTTAAATGCCAACACAAGAGCTCGAATTTAATTTTTTTCCAAATGAAGGATCACTGCCCGTTATACAGAAGTGGGTTTCAGGAGAACTTAAAGTAAGATCACAGGTGTTTTCAGATACCTTCTTTGGATGAGCCCAAATCTTTTAAAAAAATATTTAAATATTTTGTTGGAGCTGTAGAGTTCCACGTTACCAAACATGGATGAGATATGAGGTCCTGTGCTTACCAAGCCACCAGTTACCATAAAAGTAACCTTAATGAAACTTCTGTACTGTCATTGACTTTGAGTAAGATGATAACACAGCAATCCCAGCTGGGTAACGAGGTCGTCCTGGCTAACTGAGTCAGTTAACATACTGGAGGATATTAACCACTTAGATGTGAGAAAAGCTGTGATGTGGCATTGCAGTATTAAGTATAGGCTATTATTTTTGATTGTCCCAAGTCCCACGTTTAGTTGTTTATTACATGCGAATGTATAAAATACATTATCCTCTGTTTGCTAAGGCAGGATGGCCTTAATCCAAGCACTTTTAAAGTTGTATCATGGTATTGAGATACATGTTCTGAGGATAGTTTCACATAAGACCAAATATGTTTTAAGCCATTTAAGATGGGAATTTTCTGTCAACCCTCCTAATTCTCTCATGACACTTTCTAGTACCTATTTATAGAATCAAAAATTAATGATTGATCAGTGTATAATTTTGAAAATCCTACATTTTTTATATCTAGCTTCTCATGGAGTAATAGGTTTCAAACTTTTGACCATGACTCACAGTAAGAAATATTTTCTGTTGCAATTTGGTCTATACTTGCATACAGACATCGAGACACACTCAAATTTATGTACATACCCATATGTCTGGTTCATGAAACAATAATTATACTTACTTCATGTGATAGTCTCTGACATTTCTATTTCATTTGATTATTTTAACTCACTAAATTAGTTTCATGATCTTCTAATAATTTGTATCTAGCAATTTCTCAACTTTCTCATAGGGCCCTTAACTCTTGAACATTAGTTGTTTTAGTGGTAGGGAGCAGAGTGTTTTCCTTTCTACACACTATGAAGATTTTTACCTTTTTTTCCTAGTATCCCTGAGCTTCCTCCTGCAGATGCCTCCTTAGCTCCCCAGGCCTCAGGCACATAATAATTGTATCTTGCCTGTGGAGTATCCTCCATAACTCAAATAAATTGGAAAACTCCAACAGAGATTTACATATACCAGTATATTCCTATTCAGTATATTGAATCTACAGAAAGCTACTGAATTGATTCTAGAACTTTCTCCATTGTTTAATGGGACTAGGACAACTATTTTATAAAGAGTCTAGGATTAACTGAATCAAGAAATAAAATGGAAGCATAGTATATTATGGAGTTCAAATCCAGCCCTGGTCTACAAAGGTTTTCAGTCCCATTGCTTGAGAAGAGAGATGCAAACATGTGGCGCCACCTCTGCCTGGCACCGTTTTTGGGAAAGCCCCTGGCCCTGCCAGCTTCTTTGCAGTTGTCACACGAAGAGAATTGACTTGGGAAAGCTTACTCACATGGCAGGTCCTACCAAATCCCTGCCTAGAGAGGAGTAAATCAGTACAGAGCAATCTTTATTCTAATAACCTAATTAGGGGCCCTCTATTTGTCTACCTAAAAAAAACTTGTTAGAGATCTGTCTCTTCTCCAAAATTAGTCCTGAGCAGTTGCAACAGAGAACTCTTATTAATATGTGCACTTCTTCCATCTGTGCTGTGGGCTGCGGCGAGGAATAGGCATCATCCAGTGACCGTGTATGTATTAGACCTTGGCTCTCGTTCACGGATCTCTTCATCAGAGCTTCTGAATCATACCAGAACCAACTGAATGGCAGTCAGTAGGGGATTGGCTAGATAAAAGATGCCACATTCATAGAATCAGATATACGTAGCCATAAACAATTATGATGTTAGTTCATATCTAGTAAAATGAAAAATACTCCTTAATGCATCAATAAATGAATAAACAGGCTGCTAAGCACTATATATGGTATGATTCCTACTATTTTTAAAATAATAGTATTTGTTTGTATGGAAAAGAAAAGCCAAAAAGGAAAAACATTAAAATATTATCTTTGGATAGTAGGATTGTCACCAGTGGTTTTTCTTTTAAGGTTTTCTATATTTTTCAAATTTCATGCAACAGTTTTATTTTTATAGTCATAAAACTCAATAAGTATTATTTTAAAATCCCTCTTGCATTGTTTTTCCCGTTTAAAAATAACAATAGAGCTAAAAAAGAAATAACATATAGTAAAACATTACCCAATGGGATGGGGGCAGTGACAAGAAAAACAGGCAGCCAAACAGCTGAGAAACCTAGCAGGTTGCTCTAGCCACAGAGGGCCTCGGTCTGAACTAGAGGCAGGGGCTGTAGGGGAGGGCAGCAGGCTCAGCACAAGGGCCCTTTAGTAAGGGAGGTGACAATGCCAGCCAGAGAGCCTCCAGCCCAGACCCCAGGTGCAGCACCCACCACACACATGCACACGCACTCTCACACACACACACACACATGCACAGGCATACACACCCTAGCACGTTTCCTTCCCCCATCACGCAGCCATGTGCCGCAGGGCCCTTTCTTCCTGACAGTAATGTTAGTGGACAGTGCGAGCTTCTCGCATACATTTACATTTTACTGTCTACATTAGAGTTTCTCAGGCAACAGAGATCTTTTCATACCCATGACAGAATGCTGCCTCAGAAAGCTGCTGACATTAGCGATTTGCTCCTGGGTGGTTTGTATTTCTACACAAGACACATGTGTCAGAGCTGTCCAGACCCCATCTTTGTTCGTCTCTCTGCAGCATGGCATTATCCCCTAAGTAGTGTTGATGAGGCTGTTGCCTTCACTCCCTCTGGCCAGAAGATGGAAAGCTCTGAGCCTTGGCATTGTCAATGCAGATCTTTGTGAGGCAAAGGACAGAAAATGGACAAATGCCCTTCACCAGCCCAGGGACACAGACCCTGCCTTCAGGCGGGCCTCAACACCTTTGCTCCTGAGGGGACAGTTTGTCCCTGATGGTGTCCACAGCCTGCTCTGCTAGAAGCTTCATTACCATCTAGGCTTAATGAAAGAGCACTGAGAGCTGTCAGGGGTAGGGACTACATTCTGACAGGTCTGGTAGCCTGAGGAGTGCGGGAAGAAGGAAGCCGTCAGTAACTACAATGTTGTGCTCATGTCTTTTTTTTTTTTTTTTTTTTTTTCTTTTTGAGACGGTGTCTTGCTCTCCTGCCCGTGGTGGAGTGCATAGCACACAGCAACCTCAAACTCCTGGGCTAGGGCGATCCTCCTGCCTCAGCCTCCTCAGTAGCTGGGACCACAGGTGCACGCCACCACCCCCAGCTAATTTTTCTATTTTTTGGTAGAGATGGGTACTCTTACTCAGGCTGGTCTCAAACTCCTGGCCTTAGGTGGTCCTCCTGCCTCAGCCTCCCAGAGTGCTAGCATTACAGGCGTGAGCCACCGTGCCCAGCCCATGTCAATTGTTTTTAATTGTAGGAGTAGAAGGGTTTTCCAGGTCTGCAGTTTGTACTAATGATCATCTACTGCTTGAAATTCCAAACCTCTATGCCTGCGTGCGTGCAGAACTGAAAGAAGGCCATCTCTGCAGCTTCCATTTTTAGCACTTTTAACATTAAGACTCCCAGATGTGTTCTGTCTTTTCTTTCTGCTTGTGAATCTGGGGTCCTTAATCCATCCCCTGAAATAACTTGTTTCCCTGAGGTTTCTGGATTCTTAATTCCAGGTTTCAGACTTCAGTACTGTAGCCAGAGGCAGCCACCATCTCGGATTTGTTTTGTTTTGTTGTTCTTTGCTACTATAATATTAATACTTTGGCAGTGCTAGGAGCACCCAGATAAATGTGTTGGACATTTAGTTTATCATCACTTTTATTATTTCTAGCAACTGTTATTTGATCATTTATCATATGCCAAGCCTGTGCTGAGTGTTTCACTGATATTTTCTCATTTGGCCCTCACAGCACTTACAAGTTAGGTATGACACCCATGAGGTGGTTGATATTCTGAGAGGGATAAAGCCACCAGGGCTACACAGCTGCAAAGTGGGACATCCCAGAGCCACACTGCAGACCCAAGGCTAGCTGATTCCAAAGCCTGGGCTTATAACCACTATATGCCACATCTTATTCCAGAAGTTCCTGTTTGTTTTTATTCTGATTGGTCCTAGAAGAGCATTTGAATGCGTATATATATCATCCAGGAAAATGTCAGAAAACTTTAAAGAGAATCTAAACTCCCACTTTGGTGGCGACCTCCTGCTGCTGAAATGCCTCATCTCACTGTCTTCTGTGGCATACAGGCTCCCAGACAGCGCACCAGGATCATCCAGCCAAATGAGCACTTATATTTGTAGCGAATATCTACCTGAAACTGCTGCCTCCTTTCCTGCCTGCTCTGCTGGGATAGACAGTCTTAGACTCTGAGAAAGGAACTTTTCTAACCTCTCTACTTTGATCCCTGATTCACCCCAAATCATCAGCCTCCTGCTTCATTCTCTCCTGGGGCCCACATGGCCCCACATGCCAAAAATTAGGCCTCCCCGAAGAATCTCCGGAGATACCCTCACCTCCTACAGGCCTCCAGCACTCTTCTCTTCTCTCAGAGGCCCTTGTATCCTGTGCAGGAAGAAAGGCACAGCTGCCCTGTCCTCCGAACAGAATCGTGTTTCCATCCCCCACCCTTTCATTTCTTTGCTGGTTTCAGATCTTAGTATGCACACTCAGTGCTCTTGCTGCCTTCCCAGGCCCTTCACCAAGAGGAGGTTAAAAAGAGGGTGGTGGCAGGTAGCGTGGAAGGGGGCGATGCCTGTGTCTGTCTCAGGCCACCACTGGCGTTGGGTGTGCACGGAGGAGCAGCAGGACTTCTGTCTTACTTCATTTCATGATTGGCCATAACAAGCTGTCGGAAGACTGACAGCTGCACAGCTATGAGTCATTTAAATGTGACTCTCCCCTACTAGAAATACAATTTTTTCTAATAGGACCTAATACTTGACTAATTAATGCTACCTTCTGGCCATAAAGTTTAACCTTGAAAGTGCTGCTATATTTAGAATATTATCCTTTAAGAATGATATTGTGGCATTTAGGGTATCTGCATTTTATAACATTTTGATAAATTTCTTTTTTGTTTCATAAAGCAGTTCAGATGGTGATTTTTTTTTTTTTTTTAACTTGCCAGTGTTTCAAATTCCACCTGGAATCAGGGAGGAGGGAGGGCTCAAGCTATGTTCTTTCAGCCTCTTAAAACAAGCACCAGAAATAAAATGTCTGCATTTGATGTTTTCATGTAATTATGTCAGTGATGGATAATACAGAATCAAATCTAGTTTTGCTTTTCACGGCTCTTTTGGTGTCCTGTTAGTGGCTAGTGTGGAAAATTTGGTCTTGTCAGAAGAATAGCTGCTGTGACTCAGAGCTCCAAAGGGACAGGTGATTGACCAAAAGATTGCATATTAGAATGAGCTGGTTTTTCCCAGATCTGGCTTACACGGGCATCTCAGCCAGCAGCCTTGGTGTGGGCCAGCTGCCAGAGGTGCTGTTATGGCCTTGAGTGGTCAGCTTGCTCCTCTCCCCTAGTCCTGCTCCCTGCTCTTTGTCCGTCTTCCCTTTCTGCCTCCTTTCCTTCCTTGGATCATTTACAATTTGCATCAAGAGTATATTGGAGGAAACTAATGAAAAACAGAAACATCCAAACCATAAAACTAACTTAATTGTTATAGATAAGTTTCGAACTTGGCTTTTAACTTCATGCAGCCAAAGATAAAAAAGAAACAGAATCAGCTATCTCATTCTTATTATCAGAAAGAAGGAAATATATCAATTCCTAAGAGAAAGTGGAACATTTCTTAGCACTTAATTCTAAAGTAGGTACAAGCACTTTAAGGAGCTTCATATAGGGAGTACTGAGAGATAAGGTGGACCAAAATTCTCAGTCACATCCCTGTAGTAGAGGTAATGTAGGATTCCATATAGCCACTCTTCAATAAGAAAGACTGTCATAGAGAACTGACGCTCCTAAGTCTTCTCATGGCATGAGCAAACATTAATTTGGTCAGATGGGTTCTTCTATAGGAGTTGTTGACAGTTTGAAATTGTACTTTCTCCAGGTGTCTTTGTTTCTGGTTGTCTATTTTTGCTTTTGTTGCCCCAGCTTTTGGGGTCAAATCCAGAAAATCATTGCCCAGACCAATGTCATGGAGCTTTTCTCCTATATGTTTTTTTCTTCTAGTGTCTTTGCAGTTTCAGGTTTTACATTTAAGTCCTTAATCCATTTTAAGGTGATTTTTGTATATAGTGTGACATAAGGATCCAGTTTTATACATCTGCATGTGGATATCCAGTTTTCCCAATGCCCTTTATTGAAGAGACTGCCCTTTTCCCATCGTGTGTTCTTGGCACCTTTGTGGAAAATCAATTGACCATAAATACGTGGGTTCATTTCTGGGCTGTCTATTCTGTTTCATTGATTGATATGTCTTTTTTTTTTATGCCACTACCATGCTGTTTTAATTACTATAACTTTGTAATATAGTTTGAAATCAGGTAGAGTGAACATGGAATATCTCTCCATTTAATCATGTCTTCATCAATTTCTTTCATGAATATTTTATGGTTTTCAGTGTATAGATCTTTTACCTCCTTGATTAAATTCATCAGTATTTTATTTTTTGTAGCTATTGTAAATTGTATTGATTTCTTGGTTTCTTTCTCGGATGGTTTATCTTATTGTATAGAAATAGTACTGATTTTGTGTGTTCATTTTTATATACCGTGACCTTTATTGTATTGTTTATTTGTTCTAATGGTTCTTTTGGTGGAGTCTTTAAGGTTTTTGATGTATAAGATAATGTCATCTATAAATAGAGACAATCGTATCTCCCATAGTTCTTGTTATAATGTTGGGGCACTTTAGGCCTCAGGAGCAGCCTGAGGAGATATTATAAAAGTCTCTCTCTCTCTGGCCTTCTCCTGTCCTCCTTTCACTTGCCCAAGGCAGGACTCTAATCTGATTGTGGGTCAAAAGACCCTCATTCCAAAGAGGGTCCTGCCTCATACCCTGGAGGGAGGGAATGCTGCACGGAGAGGCCAAGGAGAATCTGGACAGGACTTGCTGGGTTTAGATCATGTGCTTTTTGTCTGATCACATTTCTACATGGTTGTCAATCATGCCTATGTAATAATGAAGCTTCTGTAAGAACCAAAGAGGGCTGGGTTCAGAGAGCTTGCAGAGAGCTGAACATGAGGAGGTTCCTGGCAGGTGGCACACCCAGGGAGGGCATGGAAGCTCCTCGCCCCTTCCCCCATACCCCACCCTACACATCTCTTCATCCATATCCTTTGTAATGTGCTTTATAATAAATTGGTCAATGTAAGTAAGTGTGTGTTTCCCTGAGGTCTGTGAGCTGCTCTAGCAAATTAATTGAACCCAAATAGGGAGGGGGATTAATGGGAACCCCATCTTGAAGCTGGTCGATCAGAAGCTCCAAGGCCCAGACTTGTGACTGGTGTCTGGAGGGTGGGGAGTGGGACGTCTTGGGATGAGCCCTCACGGTGTGGGATCTGATGCTATCTGCAGGTAGATAGTGTCAAGTTGAATTAGAGGACACATAACTGGTGTTCACTGCGTGGTATATATATGGGGAGAAAACCCACATTTGGTCACAGAAGTCCTTTTCTGTGTTGATTGTTGTAGAGTTTAGAGGAAAGCACAGTTTGGGGAGTGTTTTTCCCAAAGCAAGGTACATTCCTTCTATACCTAATTTGTTGAGAGTTTTTATTATAAAAGGGTGTTTCATTCTGTCAAATGCTTTTTCTGCCTCTAACGAAGTGATCATGTAGTTTTTGTCTTTTGTTCTATTATTGTAATGTGTCACATTTATAGATTTGCATATGTTGACCCATCCTTGCATCCCAGGGATAAATCCCACTTGATCATGGTGAGTGATCCTTTTTATGTGCTGTTGAATTGGGTTTGCTAGTATTTTGTTGAGGATTTTTGCATCTATGGTCCATCAGGGACACTGGCCTGTAATTTTCTTTTCTTTCAATGTCCTCATGTGGCTTTGACATCAGAGTAATGCTTGCCTTCTAAAAAGAGTTCGGAAGAATTCCCTCCTCTTCGGTTTCTCAGAAGAATTTGAGAAGAAGCCTTAGGTAAAATTTACCTGTGAAGCCGTCAGGCCTTGGGCTTTTCTTTGATGGGAGACTTTTTATTGCTGATGGAATCTCCCTACTCATTATTGGTCCATTCAGGTTTTCAATTTCTTCTTGATTCAATGTTGGTAGGTTATATGTGTCTAGAAATTTATCTGGTTTTTTTCTACGTTATTGCATTTTTTGCCTTATAATTGTTCATAGTATCTTTTATGATCCTTTGCATTTCTGTGGCAGCAGTTGTAATATCTCTTTTGTTTCGGATTTTATTTAAGTCCTTTCTCTTAGTCTAGCTAAGGGTTTGTCAATTTTATCTTTTCAAAAAACCAACTCTTGGTTTCTCTGATTTTTTTCTAATGTATTTCTAGTCTATATTTCATTTATTTCTGCTCTGATCTTTATTCTTTCCATCTGCTAACTTTGGTCTTTGTTCTTTTCTTGCAGTTCCTTGGGGTGTAACATTAGATTTTTTATTTGAGATGTTTCTTTTTTGATATAAGCATTTATTTCTAAAAATTTCCCTCTTACAACTGCTTTTGTTACATCCCATAGCTTTTGGTATGTTGTGTTTCCATTTTCGTTTGTCCTGAGATATTTTTTGATTTTGTTTTTGATTTCTTCCTTGACCCATTGGTTGTTCAAGAGCATGTTGTATAATTTCCAAGAATTTTCCAAGGTTTCTTCTATTATTGGTGTCTACTTTTTATTCCAATTTGATCAGAAAAGATACTTGATATGATTTCAGTTCTCTTAAATTTGTTCAGACTTGGTTTTGGCCTAATGTATGATGTATCCTGAAGAAAGCTTCATGTGTGCTTGAAAAGACATGCATCCTCTTCCTGTTGGATGGAACCTTCTATTTCTGTCTGTTAGTTCCATTCGGTCTAAAGTGTAGTTCAAGTCCAGTGTTTTCTTATTAATTTTCTGTCTGGATGATCTTTCCATTGTTGAAAGTGTGGTGTGTGATATTGAAGTCCTCTACCATTAGTGTACCACAATTTATCTCTCCCCTTAGATCCTTTAATATTTGCTCTATACATTTAGGTGCTTCAATGTTGGGTGCATACATATTTACAATTGTTATGTGCTCTTGATGAATTGGCCCCTTTATCATTATATAATATCCTTCTCTGTGTCTTTTTACAGTTTTTACTTAAATTTTATTTTGTCTGGTATATCTACCCCTTCTCTCTCTTGGTTTCCACTTGCATGGAATATCTTTGCTATCCCTCGCACTTTCATTCTATGTGTGTCTTTAAGACTATGGTAAATCTCTTGTAGGCAGCATATAGTTGAGTCTTGTTTTTTATATATTCAGCCACTTTGTGTCTTTTATTGTAAACTTTAATCCACTTAAATTCAAAATAATTATTAATAGGTGAGGACTTAATACTGCTATTTTGTAGTTTGTTTTTTGATTGTTTTGTAGATACTTTGTTTCTTTATTCCTCTTTCGCTGTCTTCCTTTATGATTTGATGGTTTTCTGTAGTGGTACGCTTTGAATTCTTTGTCTGTATGTTTTATGCCTCTGCTATAGATTATTGCTTTGTGGTTACCATGAGGCTTCCAAAAGACATGTTATACAGGATTTTTCAAGCTGATGATAACTGAACTTTGATCACATATAACAACTCTACACTTTTACTCTTCCACCCCCAAACTTTATGTTTTTGACGGCCATGATATCTCTGATCAGGTTCCACTACTGGCAGGAACACAGAGCTACCCGTTAGATCCACAAGCAGGTAGCTGGGAGCTCTACCTTCTTGCTTTGTTTCTACTTGACACCAGGAGATCTAGCCCTGCTGCTACCCCCATTCCCCTGGAGGCAAGACCAGTGAGCTTCTTTCAGGGCATCTCAATGCTAGGGAAGCAAGCTGGATGTCTATTTTTGGTTCTCTTTTCCCACTGTATAAACTATGGGCTTAGGAAAATCCTCCCTGTGTGACACTGTGCCAACTTGGGGGTGGGAAGGGATGATGTGGTCAAAGTAAGACCATTTCTCTTACCCTTCTAATGCAGTTTTTTGTTTTTTGTTTTTTGTTTTTTTTTTTTTAAGACAGAGTCTCACTCTCTTGCCTGGGGCAAGTGCCATGGTGTCAGCCTAGCTCACAGCAACCTCAAACTCCTGGGCTCAAGTGATCCTTCTGCCTCAGCCTCCAGAGTAGCTGGGACTACAGGCATACGCCACCATGCCTGGCTAATTTTTTCTATATATATTTTTAGCCTTCCAATTAATTTTCTTTCTATTTTTTTGGTAGAGACAGGGTCTCGCTGTTGCTCAGGCTGGTCTCGAACTCCTGAGCTCAGAACGATCCACCCGCCTCGGCCTCCCAGAGTGCTAGGATTACAGGCGTGAGCCACTGCGCCCGGCCTAATGCAGTTTTTATAAGGTTCCGTGGTCCATGCAGGTGTCTCAGTCTTATTCCCAAGTTTTGAGGTTTTCTCAAAGGCGTTCTTGTCTGAATAGTTGCTAGTTGGACTTTCTGTTGTGGCTGTTGATGATGATGATGACGATATTGTTAAAACTAGGAGTTTTTACCTAGATAAAGATAAAGACAATGTCATCCACACAGAGGACTTATAGGGGTGCTTACAAACAAAACTGAAATTTCCTCAGGAAAGTTTTCATACCTGACTAGGTGCTGATTGCCTAAAACTCTACAGCATGGAACATTGTGAAATGATTTGGGCCTTGAAATTTTTCAAGAAAAGTGTATCACATCTTCATTGTGGCCATAGGATGACTTTAGTCATCTTCCCATGGAACAACTGGTTTGGAGCTTTATGGCTTTCCGCTGAAAGACAACATAAATGACTGAAATGTTTCCCCAGTAACTGAAGAAAAGAAATTACAAAATAATGTTATTTGTTAAAGCAGTTGCAATTAGAAAAATCCCTGTCAGAAATAGATTTTACTTGTCGAATAGTTAATATAAAGCCATTTTTTCTAATAATATTCTGGATCTAATGAGAACCAACTGTTTGTTGAGAACACTCCTGACTCTTGGCATAAAACCTTATCATTAGGGTAAGGAAAAAGTTCGCGTCTCTGTTTTGTACAGGCCTTCATTCATAATTGGAGTAATTAAGATGGAGTGAAGAAAGAGACCAGGATACGGTGCTGTTTTATGTGGTTCAGAATCATTACTTGATCTGTCAAGAGATGCTGATGCCATCTTACCTGTTGAGCTTCAACCTCTACAGCTCGGCTTCTAATCAGCTCTTGCCCATCAGAGCTCAAAGCCAATGAGAGATTGATAACAGTTTCAAATAATTCTTGCCAGCCTTTTGCATAGGTGGTGTGTGATTGGTAGTGGAGTGGATTTGCTTGCATCCTCCTCCCGTAAAATGTGGACAGTGTAACCCACACATGTAGTATAGTATAAAGGAACTAGCATAAATTTTTAATGGAATATTCAGCAATGTAATAATTTTATATATACAAAGATATCATTGCCCTTTTGAAACGTTGTGGAGAAAATGTTTGAGTTTATCCATATTAGATTATAGGCCAAAAAAGAATTCTATTTAAAATGAAAGGTAAAAGGACTGTTGGCTTTCAGCGAATGACAGTGAATGAAAGCTAAAATGCAAGGCACCTTGGTCGTCAGGAAGGTGGGTAAAGGCCCTTCCCACCTTCTGCACACTTCTCTCGGATGAAACTCTGTTCGTTACAGCTGCTTGCAGGCTTTACTCTGTGCTTTATTTGATTTTAGCCTGTAAATTAGATGAGCTCTGAGGTGATTTTGCTGAGTGAACTGGAAGTCAACTCAGACCCATATACCAGTGAACTAGGAGTCCAGGAAGGAGCTGAAGGATAGATAGATGAGCCTGTGAGAATGTGGGCGTGTGGGGGGTGCACATACGTGTGTGCTCATTGTGTCTCGGATGAACAGGGGGCTTAAGATTTGGAAACGTCATTGGATGGCCAGTCTAGGAAGAAAGTCATTATTCAAGGAGAATCATTCTCCTGCCAAATCACTTCTTTCAGTGCTGAACAGCATGAAGTAATTTCTGCTGCTTCTTGTAGACCACTGCTCTTCCAGACAAGTGAAAATGTGGCCAATAGTCCTACACTGGGGGACATCATTCCATTCAGCATCATTATTCAGTTTTTGTTCACCAGAGCACCTGCTGAGATGAAATCCCCCCTCCAGGTAAGGAAGTCAAGCCAGAACCCTCCTGTGAGTCTTCCTATTAACTCTGTGAATACCGAGCCCCACTCCTGAGTGGCTTCCCTCTCCTGCTTTGTTCAGTCATGGATGTCTGTCTTGGACAGTGAATAGAGGTTAGGAAAGGAAAGCTCCCGCTGCTCAGCATCTACTTTGTAAGTAGTGCAAAAAATTACCTGATGAATCCAGAATTAGCCATTTTAAATAATACTAACACAAGTAATTTGGGTGCATAAAGCTTTTTTGATGGAGGCCCCATTTTCTTTGCCACTATCAGTTGGCAAATCCAGAAGGCTCCTTGGTAGTCAGGAAGGTGGACCAAGGCCAATGCCCCCTTCTGCATGCTTCCCTCGGGTGGGTGTTGGGGCAGTTTCACCTTGGGGATCCCTGAGAGTGCTTTTCGAACCCGCACTTGCTGCCATTGGCTGAAGAATAGGCACGCACTCCCTCTCTCTAATTGTGTTTTGGCCCTGCAGAAGGCAGAGTGGTCCCACGCACGCTTCTCTCAGTGGCTGGATGACCATCCATCTGAAAAGGACAGGCTCCTCCTCATCAGGTAAAGCCCTGTGCTCGGGGCACCCATCTGGGAGGACGGGATGCAGGGGCGGGTGAGGGCGCAGTGCCTGGGTGGACGTGGACACACGATTGCACCCCCCTGTGGCCGGCCACCGCGCTGCACGGGCACACACAACGTGCCGAGCGCCAGCAGTCGGAACTATCGGGCATGACAACTTTTGCTTTCCGTGTCTTTCACTTCTAAACCTCCCACGTCCTCTTCCGTGTGATCCCGTGCCTCATGCAGGCCGAAGGAGCGCGCACTTCTAGCTTGGAACACCAGCCTCCGCCAGGAAAAGACTTGCCCTAGCTCCCTATCTTCTGCGTCATTTTGATGTGTCACAGTTATTGAATTGGTAGAACAGAGATGTGAGTGAATTTTTAAAAACACCCAAGTGGGACATAGTTGTTAGTAGGAAACAAGGACAACCCAGCAGCCACTTAGATCCCATGTGTCATCCAGGAGTGCCTTTACATATGTACACATGTGTGCACACACCGCCCATGCACCCCAGCCGTGCCAGGTGGGATGCTGGGACCGTCACAGATGGCTTAGTGAGCACCTCTCTGCCATCAGCATTCTCCTCTGAAATTGCTCTCACCGAAATCACCAGAGACCCCTAGCCACCTAACGTTCCCGTTCCTGCCTCAGGCTCTGCAGCTTCAGCTAGAGTTGACACCGTTTCCTTCTTTAAACTCATAAACTGACTCAACACATTGCTACAGACGCCAGGCTCACATTTTATCGGCATATGAAGCCCTATGCTAGGAACTGAGGGCACAAAGTAAACTGAGGCACGGCCCTGCCCTCTCTGGGCTTCCATAAACATCACGGTCTTCTGTTTCTGTTCTAACTTCTCTAGGCACTTTTTTCTGTCATTTGCTGAATTGTTGTCTTCCGTCCATTCCTGACGTGAAATGCCATCGTTTCACGTATTTTGTTCTTCTCATCCTGTCTGTGCGTTGGTCGTAGGCAGGCTCATCCAGACTCGTGCCTACTGCCTCTTCTGCCCTCCATGGCCCCAGCTCTGTGACTACCCGATTGCACGGGGCCTCAGGCCAGTACACTTACTGTCATATGTCGCCAGATACCCAACAGAAATCTCAGTCCCAAAGTGGTCAAAATAAGGCATCTTCCCTCTCAAGCCGTCTCGTTCTCCTATCCTCCCTGTGTTGGTCGGGAGCTCCCCGTCACCTACCAGCCAAGCGGAAGAAACCTTTAAATCATCATTCCCACTCCTGTGTCGCCCTCGCTCTCCACACCTAGTCAGTTGTACCACTTAATTCGTGAAGCTATTCCCAGCTGTCCGAGGGGATTCGGATTCTGTTGGTCTGAGCCCATGGCACCCAGTAGGCCTGTGTGAGCCTCAGTGCAGGTGACAAGTTGGGTTCCCCAAAGCCACAGGGGTAAGTGGTGAGGTGGGTCTGAGCCACGTGTGCACATGAGAATCATTTACAGGGCTTCGAAAAATCCTCGGACCGAGGCCACACTCTTGCCTGTCTACCTCAGAATCTCTGGGGTTGTGACCTGGCATCAGGATTTTTATAGCTCCTCAGGCAGGTCCACAGAGCAGCAAAAGGTGCGACCCACTGGCATAGTGAATGTATTCCAGTTGTCCGGTGGGAGGCTCTGCCGAGGAAGCTATGAGAGATCATTAGGAAACATCAGCCCATCTGTTTCCAGAAGTGGCACTGAGCCCTTAAATTCGGTACCCAGATCCCACGTGAGCCCCTGGCCCTTGGGCAGCTGTGTCTTAATAGATAAAGAGATTAGCTTAGGTCCGTGCTCTTCTTCCTTGCATATCTGTTACTCACCTCTGAGTTTCTGATCCAGAAATGGGAAAGGTTGCCAGGTGAGCCTCCCACCAGCCAATGTGGGTTTGGATGAGGGAGTCTGGTCCTGGGGCTAACTCAGGGATTTGCAATGTCTGTGTGAATTTTTTCCTGAGTCCCAAAGATTCACTCAGCTGCAACACACTTGGTAATAGAAGAGGATTTAGTTAATTGAACAGGGTTCATTTTTGTCTTCTTAACAAGTTGGAATGAGTTCATCCCCAACAGTTGTCCTGCTGTGGGTACATCACAAATCTGTTTTCTTTTGCTTCTCTTTAAAAATGTCTCCTGAGTGATTTCATCAGCAGTGCTGTTGCTAAGCCTATATTTAGCAGCTGAAAATCATGCTCAGAAATACTGTCGTGCTTTTTAAATAAGGCCTACCCATCCCTCCTCCACACATGGCCAATTCCAGAACCTTCATGCCCTGTGCAGAAAATTGAGCCCTCTTTGGGGGATACAAAAAAAACTGCACTTCTGCTGCACCCCAGGCTCTTGGCAAGGAGGGACCTTTGTCCTAGAGAATGTTCTTTCTTGTGTATTATTGCAAAACTAATTTTGTTCCTGCATGCTGAAGCATCACTGGGTGAATTTCTTTCCCCTGTAGATAAACCAAGGGCGAGTACTGCTCTTTAAATGTCAGTAAATTTGTTTTGGCTTCTGGGGCAAACCTTGTTGTATACTCATTCTGTTCCTCCCAGCATAATATGTTAGGTTGTCATAAAGTAGGGCAGACGGAGGAGAGTGTCACTACTGCTGCTAAATACATGGCAAATAATGAACTCTCTCCTGCCTTCCAGTTTCCTTTGACACCAGATGCTTTTCTAGAGCTTGAATGAATACTAGTGAAGTTAATTTGAAAAATCAGAGTAATCACTGACTCATGGGGCCAGGTGGTGTCAGCGAGGGCGGTACCCCTACTCAGCCCCCAGCAGGCAGGTGCTGCAGACACCTGTGTGCCCCCAGGTGCGGAGGGGCCGCCTGGCTAACACCTGTGCAGAGGTAAATGGTGAATGTGTTTTCAGTAAAAATGAACAATGAGTGTTTTTGTTTTGTTTTGAGGTTTGGTGCTCAAAGGTCTTTTTAAAATTTTTTTCATTAATGTGGGTACATAATAGTTGTGTATCTAATGAGTGTTTGACGCAAAGGTTTCTCAAGCTCTGCGAAGTGGTAGCGGCTGGCCTCAAATCCATCTACTCTGTGGTGGAGAAGCAGCAGCTGTTTTTGTTATGGCCCTCTTTGAGTAGGAGTACACTTTTATGTCAAAAATGTTCACAGACTTTCTGAGCATACTGATACTCCATCACACGGTTACGGGAGAATGCTTGTGCCCATGCATCCTCGGATCCCTTGCCCTCTGGCCGTGGTCCAGGGTCTGCAGGCTGGGACCTGTCCTCTCAGCTCCTCCACGCTTCTGCAAAGCTCCGAGATCCCCGTTGATGGACAGTAATGTTTCTGCCCCTGGCAGCCAGTCACTACACACTTACCAGTTCTGGGAACTGAGTGCTTGAGATGGGACCAAGAGGGAGGATGGAGCCAGGGAAAAGCCCGGGGTTAACTGCCTGTTGGGGCATGTGGCATAGCTGTAAGTCATTCTGTATTACAGGTCAGTACTAATCACACTGAATACTTAATGCCTGATAAAAACCAACTTTGTTTCCTATGAAAACCTCCCCTTGGCTATAGTTTCTATCACATTGAGCAGTGTTGCCATGTTACCACTAAGCCATTCTTCTACTAATTGTGTGCTTTGTTTTGTTTTTTCCCAATAAGGATAACTTCAATAATCTACTTATTTTGGTTACAAACCAGAGTTAAGACTAACTATTACATAATGCTTGGCCTGACTTCCAAGAAAGCTAATGTTTTGCTGAAGCAAATGAAATAATTTAATAAGTGCTTGAAAATCTTGCTCTGATTTTATGTGGGAGGGCAGCTTAATCTGTTTTTTACCCCAGACTTCTGATGTTTTTGATGAATACCAAAAAAAAAAATCTAACAAAACTCATTTCTGAGCTTTCTTCTACATATTGTACATTTTATATGATTTCTTATCCTTTTAAATGCCAGCGAAAATGCTAAGTTGGATTTTGTCCATTCATCAAATAGAATGGAGGGGTGGGGAACCTGTGTCCTTGAGGCTGCAGGTACTTTGTTTCTCAGCCTGATATGTATACCGTTGTCTCGAAGACAGTTGGGCCTATGAGGATTTCTCTACTGCATATGAATCTGTGGGGACTACATTTGGGGCATGGGCAGTTTTCTGGGATGGCATAGCAACAAGTATTACTAAAAGCAGCAAGATTTTTCATAGAGAAATAGCTCCATCATCAAGGGTCAGCTCTGACTTGAAGTAAGGCATCTCATAATTGTTCTCTATGAGTATTAAATTCCGTCTTGCATGCCAGTTAAGAATTATGTATTAAATGGGATTTGGGACTGAGTATGTCAACTGAGTAATGGTATTAACTTACATCTTATTTAAAAAGCTATGTTTTGTTTTTTTGTTTTTTTTTTTTTTGAGACAGAGCATTGGCTCTGTCGCCAAGGTTGGAATGCAGTGGCATCATCACAGCTCCCTGCACTGGGCTAGAGTGCAGTGGCGTCAGCCTAGCTCACAGCAACCTCAAATTCCTGGGCTCAAGCCATCCTCCTCCCTCAGCCTCCTGAGTAGCTGGGACTACGCACACATGCCATGACACTTGGCTAATTTTTCTATCTTTAGTAGAGTCGGGGTTTCACTCTTGCTCAGGCTGGTCTCAAACTCCTGGCCTCAAGCGATCCTCCTGCCTTGGCCTCCCAGAGTGCTGGGATTACAGGCCTAAAAACTCTGCTGCTTAAATAAGGGCCTGCCCATCCCTCTGCGTAACTAATTTAAAGTACTCATGCTCCGAGCAGAGTGTGGAGCCTGCCTTCAGGGATTCCAAAATGCCTAGACCCTGCTATTAATAAGTCAAGGCTGTTGATACAGAAGTCAGACCTTTCCACAAATTCGTGTTACTCCAAGGTGGTTTCCATTCTTCTGTGCTAACTGGAGTTAGGAAAGGCTTTTGTAAAAAAGGGAGCATTTGAAGCTGAGTCCTAAGAGATAAAGAGCTGGGCAAGGAAGCAGGCAAGGAATGGCATCCCAAGGGTAAGGAAGATACCGTGTAGACCTAAGAGAACATGTCTTGTGAGAACATTATCACATTAACTGAGACATTCACTGGGGCCAAAGCTAAACAGGCCCTTTGCCAGCCCCTACCTTGCTAGGTAGAGACATCTTTATTTCAAAGTACTAAACAAACACACACACTTGATCTTTCCCTAGGTTGGCAGTGGGGTAGGGCTAATAGTCACAAGTGGGGTAAAGCTGCTTTGCATATTAATTGGAACACAAACATGGGAACTAAGGATTTGAGGGTCTTTTTAGGCCACATCAAGCAAGGGGTCAAACTGAAGTGAAGGGAAAAGGGACTGGATGAGGAAATGTGTGTGGATAATTAATAGAGGGTTTGATCAAGGGGTAGTATTTTTAGTGTTTGAAAACCACTTAAGAATTATGTATTCAATGGGACTGAGTACTTGGGAAGTTGAGGCAGGAGGATCACTTGAGCCCAGGAGTTCAAGGCTGCAGTGAGCTATGACTATACCACTGCACTCTAGCCTGGGTGACAGAGTAAGACCCCTATCTTTAAAAAAAATGGGATTGAGACTGTGAGCTAGAGCAATGGTATTAACTTACATCTTTATAGAAATGCTGTAATCTCAAAGTATGAAACTCTGAAGGAAAAAATATGACAAAAATCAATTTGTATACCTGGGACTTAGATACACCAGTAATGAAAAATTAACAATCTTGTAACCATTCTTTTTAGCTCCACTTAAACAGATGATCTGGTCCAGAGACTGGCAAACTTTTTCCTTAAAGGGTCAGAGAAGCTTAGACCTTGCAGGCCATACAGCCTCTGCTTTAACTGTTCCGCTGTGCCGTTGCAGTGTGAAGACAGCCACAGACGATAAGTGAACAAGCGTCGGGCTGGGTGTGGCCTGCAGGCAGCTTGCTGACCCTTGATCAGGAGATCATAACAATAAATAACTGAATGGTACCACACACCCTCGATTAAATTCAGACTGCTTCCTCATCACCTATTTGCCAAAAATCAGAGCCCAAGAGCATTATTCTAATTGTGGGTTGTTCGTAGTTCATCTAACAGGAATATAATGCACCTGCTAGTGTTCCTGTGCATGCCAAAGGGCCCCACCACCCCAGCACCCCTGAGCACGCCTTTCCAAGGTGCAGGCTGCCCTGGTAAGCTCTGGGTATAGGCACAAGCTGCTTGCAGCTTTTCAGAGGTCTCTTTAATAGGGAAGTAAAAGGAGGGAAACCAAGCACATACTTAAAGGCCAGAGAGCCTGCGAGTTATATGACTCGTCAGTCCACATATATAGACTAGTCCAAGTATATGATGACTTAGATCACTAAGTACAGACCGAAAAAATGGTTTTGCACACTAACCATAGTAAAACAACCAATAACTGTTTGAACGCTGTTGGTTACTTGGTTTGTAGAACTGAGCAATTTCAGAAATGAACTTATTCCTATTATATTGATACCTCCTAAGCTGTTCTATGTAATTTATGTAATATTTTGACATTGTTTTCATTTTGGTTTTCAGGGGAGCCCTGGAAGCTTATGTCCAGACAGTGAGAAGTAGAGAAGGAAAAGAATTTGCACCAGTTTATCCCATAATGGTTCAGCTGCTTCAAAAAGCTATGTCTGCTCTTCAGTAACAATATGAAATCCAGTCTCCACTTCATGCTAACCCAGTCATAGTTGTCAGTTAAGTAACATACTCTAAAATTTAGGCGGCAACTATCCACTATTTTAAGAATGTAATGGATTTTTCTATAGTTCCTGTTGATCTCTGTTTACTTCTTTAGCACTTCCACTTTAAGTAGCATAAAATATCAAAATAGATTCATCATCACAGCCTTTAAAATTCATGGACCTGATTATTCCAGAAAGATTCTAACTTTTTTCCTTTCAGACTTTTGTACAAGGCTAAAATTTCTTTCTTATCACCTGAGTTCGACTATGGGTTCATCCACACAAAGACCCCATTGCTTCTAAAGGGGTATGAATAAGTTATAGGTAGCCTGTTTCCCCCAAGCTGCCTTCTTCCCTAGTGAGTGTGTAGCTCAGTGGTTCCCAAATATGGGTGCACACTCACAACACCAGGGGAGTTTAAAAAAATCCCGATGCCCGACTTGCATTCCACACTAATTAACATATCTAGGGGAGGGAGTGGGAGCCAGGCATCAGTATTCTTTTTAAAAAAATCCCCACAGTGATTCCAATATGCAACAAAGTTTGGGAACCACTAGCATATCCAAAACTAAGATGTAGGGTTAAATGTTCGTGTTTAAATATGTCATACTGAATCTTTAAATAAAGCAAGGCTTTCTTTTTACACTTTGTCATTTTATTAAGAGCAGACTTTGGGGGTGGTTTAACCTTGTAACAAAGTTGCCAAGTGAAAAATATTTTTTATTCTACAAAGATTCTCTATAGATAGATAATCTAAGTCTTTGTTTTATTGCCTTTGCCCCACTATTAACATTTTTGTTTTTAAACCCCAACAGCAGCCTCCTAATTATAAATACAAAAGTCTAAGTGTTTTAGGAAGTTTGCCTTATGCTTTGTATCTCCTGAACCTGTTATTGTGACAACTCAAACATAAAAATCAGTCAAGTAAGTCAGAGGTAAACAACTTTTTTTTCATTTTATTTGAAATAATATACAAGAATATAGTGTGCAAAATTTAGGGGCAACATCATGAAGAAGTGTAATAAACTGAAATCAATTTTACAGCTGTGATTCCTAACCAGAAACACCACTTGGTAAGTAACATGAAAAGCCATGATTGTAGCTCAGAGCAAAAGCAGCTGTATTGCCAATGTATTTGCTCTAATTTTAGACAGTTGGATGAAAAGTAAAGTGCAAGTGTTGCACTGCAATAAGTGCAAAGTCTGCCCCCACCATAAAGATATGATGACAAATATATTTAAGATATGTGGCTGCGGAGATATAGAACACAAAGTTAAAAAATACAATGGTGTTGACTGTTAATAGCACCATTACAGTGACTATATCCCAATGCTATTAACTAACTTTATCTTGGCCTGGGCTAGGTCTCCATTGGAAATAATGGATGGCTGCTGCCACCTGGTGCATAAACTCAGCATGCCACGGGAACTGCAGCAGGTGGCTCTTACACTGGGACACTGACACCAGCCACCTGCCACGTGTTCTGGTAGCCCCTTGGCACTGCCACACTAGGAGTGCCTGCATTTGGCACAGATGCATGTGGTGGCTGCTCGAGGAAAGGCCGACTCCCAGCTTCTGCTTCATTCCATCATGTGTACGATACAGATTAATAAGCAGTAAGGAGCCAAATGTATAAACAGCAGTTACATATTTTTAAATTCCCCTTTCGTACAATTTAAAATAAAACATGTATACACTTCTCCTCTCTTTCTACTGTACTTTAGCACCACAGGGTATCAATTTTCAAGCCTATATTACCTGATAGACATATATGAAGTTTGGAAGAAAAATAAGGCAATTTGGTTTACAATGTTGATAGTTTTAGCTTACTTAATGCTCTAATGGAGAAAGCAAATCCTCACTCATATTATTAAATCATTTCAAGACTCAATGCTATCAGTATCTTACGGTCACACAAATTCAGGACAAATGGTGAGACCCTGATCTTCTTATTCCATCAAGAGTCAATGTTTATGCAAATATAGACTTAAGAACACAAGCATCCTGGTTTAATGTTGCTGTGAGCCCTGTGGAAATAAAATTAAATGCAGTGAATGTTTACAAATCAATACATGGGTAATTCCATATGTGAACGCTAAGATGCGTAAGATGATGTTTGTAAGTAAGTTCACTATTAAAAATACTGCTCTCTCAAAGGTGATTTCAAAATTTGCTAGTATCTGATGGTTCAAGCATCCAGAAAATTTATGAAAAATAAGACAGGATGAACAGAAAAGAAAGGTGATACAGGCAAAGTCCTACCACGTGAAATTCTAAATTAACAAAGAACTTCCAAAATCCAGTCCAGCCATCTTCTCACCTACTTCTTTAAAAGAAATTCTTGAAAATTTTAACAGATGTGACCGGCACGTTACTAAAAAATAGGTAACATACAGAAACATCCTTGCCCAGCCCTCTTCCTACAACTACTAGTATCTTCACTTCTAGTCTACCAAGTGAAATTTTCTTAAAAGATGCTAGTCTAATAATGGAAAAGTTCTAAGCACCAAGTCTATCCAAGATAGATAGATTTTGGTATGAATTTATTTACCACCTTTCCTGGGCCTTTCTATTCTCCTTCTTGAGGTTTTTAATCTAGAAATTCTGTGCCAATGGCAGGAGTCCCCATGAAGGTTAGTATACCCCCAACACCTCCATCCTCATTAGTCTCTCACCAATTAAGGAAAGAAAGGCTGTTGAGACACACCACCAAAAATCACAGAAATTTTCTACTGTGACATTAATGGGTTAATAATGCCCATCTTTCAACCCAATTAGAAATAATATATTCCAAAATTATTGTTTTACCTTAACATTTAACATTCTTTTTAAAGTTTGCCTGGGATTTCTACTTCCATGCAAACAGGGTATGGCATATGATGAAAAGAAAAGCAGTCTTCCTTATATGATGATGGGAAAACATTATTGGCCTCTGAAGTATGAAAATGCTATAAAAGAGTATCACTACAACCTCTTAAAGGTTGTAACAACTGCTCCAACATGCCAGTATACCTATGGGGATAAGTCAAAATAATTTTAAACAGCTACTATTGAAACGTACTGAATTGGTTCTTTTCCTTTTCCAACAGTCAGGATTTAAACGTTTCTGTTCTTCAGCCAAAGCCTTTGCTTCTAATGTGTACATCCTTCTCTCTTCATTCTTCATTTTCTTCCACCTGTCACCCAGGATCACACTTATGGCTCTGTAAAATAAATATTTACAAAATGCTAAAGGCATTAATTTTTCACAAAGCTCAAGTGCTGCTATGTCAGGAAAAAAAAAATGTGAAGTTAAAAAAAAAAAGACAAAAATTTTGTCCAACATAGAGAAAGCAAAAGGTCAAGGCTACAATAGTCATTTCTAGTAAAATCCCAAGTCCTATGGTCCATTTATCATAATGTCAGCAGTTAAAGCCCCCCAGAGATAGTGTCAGTATTCCCAATTGTCAAAGGAATCTAAAATGGCTAGAAATTGGATATTGTACAAAGCTTCTATTTAAAGAAAAAATTTTAAGATTTCAAAGAAAAGGTTTAAATTATTACCATTAGATCTATCCTTGTGCATCAGTTTTTAAAATATGTTTAAGGTATAAAGGTAAGACTGTTCAGTATCAGCATAAAGTATTCAACTCGTATTAAAAGTTATTCTTAGGTTATGGGCATAAATAAAACATATCAAAATGTTATGATAAAGGTCTTTTTTTTCATTCATGCAACCATACTGAAAATGTAAAATTAACTATGTATGCTTATTGTTTATCTGTAAAGATGAAACCAATTAAACCTTAGGCAATATTCATACTTGAGAAAATTGGATAAACTCCAAACAGTAAGGAGAAGTCAAACTGATAGGATGCAGCATGATAGAAATTTGAAACTATTTTCCTATTTATACTTGTCACTCTGCTACCAAACCCACTAAAATAGTCTCCCCCAGGGCATGCAGACATAAACCACATTCCTTCTATGAAGAGCTATTAACCATTCATTCTGTGACACTCATAAAAGACAGAAGGTCCTGGAATGACTATACAAAGTATATACAAGTGATTTTCTACTGACTGATAAGGAAACTAAAGATTGGCATATGTGATTTAGAAGAACAATAAACACAGAAGTTCTACTACTTAAAAATAAATTAAATTTGTATAAGTTTACTTGTCTTTTTATCTAATAAGTTGATGCAATTAAACATTGTGCTGCATCTTCCTTTAGTAAAAACCAATTTTTATAGTCTTTGGGTTAAAGGTACCATACAGTGGTTGGCACATTTACTAGTTAAACAAATCAGTAAGAAATATTCACACACACACTACACCCCCATCTCAGTCTTTCAAAGTAAGAAAAAATGTGAAATGTTTTTGAAGGGGGTGGTTATGTGACACTTGAGAAACACATTTACTCCTTCTTAAGTTAAAAGATGACAGGTAATAAAATGTGCAAAATGATACAGACTGTTATCTGTATTCCATTCCATAACAATAAAGTACATACATCACCTAAAGATTATTTTTGCAGTGAGTGCTACATGCAGATTGATGATTATATCAACTATGTCTCTCTGACTGATCTCTCTCTGATGTTAGGTGATTACCAATATATCACATGGGAGCAATGCTAAAATGCAAAGAAAAAATTAGGTTTATGAGCAAAAAGGGGTATAACCTGATACAGAGATCCTTAAAAAAAAAAGGACAGAAAACACCTAAAGCTATTAATAAAATGAGAGTTAGACTCTTATAATCAGGACACTCCAATTACAATTACAAAGAATTATAAGTAAGTCCAGAATGCATCCTGACTGACATTGTCAATGGCTGGGGAAGAGACTTATTATTAATGTCATATAGGGACATGAATCCTGTATTTCTAGATGTCAAAGGACATATCTAATAATTAAGGTACCAGATGTACACAAAAATGCAGCACAGCACCTAACACTAAATCTCTAAGGTGGCCATTTTCTCAGGAAAAAAAAAATTGAGCAAGGAGAAAAGGTGTAAATTATTCTTAAAATGCCTTTAAATCCTCAAAGTATATTTTCTGTGAGAATAATCACACACTAGTCACCAGAGAAGTGGACTTCCAAAATGAATTTTAAAGTTAAACCCACTCTTGTTACTGATGAAGAAATGGAAGATTAGAACTTGGGTTAATTGCCCAAAGTCACACAGATGACATACCCAAGAGTTAAAAATTTCAGTGGTGTTGAGAAAGCCCTTAGAATTCTTCACTGAGTAGGAATTTAAAGAAATAAATAACCAGAAACTAGGACAAAGTTATTCATTAAAGTGTTACATGTAATATTTTCAATGGAAATATACATATGTATCAATTCTCAAATGCATCTGGGATAAGCTTCTCTTTTAAAATGTAAATACTTCCACTAGGAAGGACTTGAGTTAATTTTTATTCCTGGGTTCTACTGAAGACAACTTTTTTTTTTTTTTTTTTTTGAGACAGAGTCTTGCTCTGTTGCCTGGGCTAGAGTGCTGTGGCGTCAGCCTAGCTCACAGCAACCTCAAACTCCTGGGCTCAAGCGATCAACTGTGTCAGCCTCCCGAGTAGCTGGGACTACAGGCATGTGCCACCATGCCCGGCTAATTTTTTATATATATATTTTTAGTTGCCCAGATCATTTCTTTCTATTTTTTTAGTAGAGACAGGGTCTCGCTCTTGCTCAGGCTGGTCTCGAACTCCTGACCTTGAGTGATCCACCCGCCTCGGCCTCCCAGAGTGCTAGGATTACAGGCATGAGCCACCACGCCAGGCCTTGAAGACAACTTTTGACAAGTCTGCAACTTACTACAAATTGCCAATGCCTGCAAATTCCACAGTAGGCTCAGTTATCTGTCTAGGTATTATAAAATAATTATACATGCCCTAAAAATTCCACTTAAACTTTTTACTTTAATGTCAACTTAAGAAAATAGAATTCAATTACAGCTTTTGAAGAATAAATGTACTTAATAACTATCCCAGTTGCTGTGAATGGCATTGAAGTGTTTAGTTATTATAGGTAAGATTTGTCACTATTTTTACCTGTTATCTTTCCCTGGATACATCTGAGTATATTCAACTCTGTATTTTTTGGCAAAAAGCATGAAGGCATTCATTGGTCTTTTGCACTTATTAGGAGAAGTTGCACTCACAGTCCCTGAGCTGTGGTTTTTGACAGCTTTAGCATATAAAGAATTCGAAGAGAGCTGTGATGATCCAGGTGAGCCACAGTTTTTACTGAATCCAGACCTTGCAAAATCTTGACCACCAGGTCCTCCACAAGACAAAGATGCACGACGCTGACGAGCCATACTACTTAACACATAAACTGCAGAAGAATCCATAGGTGTGAAGTCATAGCTATGAAATTAAAAAAAATTAATAAGGTTTTTAATTCAATTTATCCAATTTCTATAAACAGGGTTTTTAAAAAACCCTTAACATTTGTTTGGAACTTTCAATGCATTTTCCCCTATATAATTTACCAACACTACTTTAACAACTTTTGCCACTGACAGTTCCTTGTACTAATAAAATGAATTCTATATCTGCATTGACTAAAATGATTACTTTAAAAAAAAAAAACAAAAACCTCTGCAGATAATAGAAAAGTAAAAAAAAAGGACTTCAACCCTCCCCAAAGGAAAATTATAATCAACATGCCTTGTTCATAGCAAGTAACTCCTCCAAATCCCACAGAATATTATAATCGACATGCCTTGTTCATAGCAAGTAACTCCTCCAAATCCCACACAACGTACTTATTCTTACTTCAAATTCACTTCTTGACAAATCTGCTAATGTGATTTCTAGCCTAGAGCTAGAAAATTAAAATGAAGTGGAGGCAGTATACCAGGCCCAACGACTAAATACTACAGAATGCAAAAGGTTGGATAAGGGCAGTCAAAAGCTATTAAACGCAGCTAAAGAAACTTAATATGCCCCATAATCTGGATCTTTTCCTTATGTAAAAAGTCACACACATATATCAGTCTCCCAAAAGGCCAACTATGTACTATGTAACATTGCCTAGTAAGTTCCTAGTAAAAACCAACCTTTATCAGGAAAGGCTACATTTTGTTCTGTATATCCAGTTTACATAGGCATGGAAATAAACTATCCATATTATTCTCTCATCTCCTCAACAAACCTGCTGGGAAGGTAGCATTATTCCCTCTTTTATATGAAGAAAAAAAGCTAAGAAAAGTATATTATTCACCCAAGGCCACACTGCTAAAATCCAAACTCAGATGATCTGTCTACCTTCAAAGCCCCAGGTTTCCTCAACAGTACCATGGTACCTCACATTGCTACTGACTCAACTCAAGGTGAACAGATAATAATCCTATTAACTGAAAATATTAGCTGAAAATTAGAGCTAATGTAGATCACAGCCTAAAGATACACCAGTCAAAAGAATTTTCTTTTGTTCCAACTGTTAACTCTCTGCCTATAGTAATTTGTGTCTTCTTGGCAAAAAACCTTTTATTCAGAATCAAACCCCTACTTCTCTCCCTGCAACAGAAATTCTGGTACTATACCAAATAGGTTGATATTGGCTGTAGGAACAGCATCTGCCCAAAGGTGAAGCACATGAGATTAAGAAATATTCTAAAGACAGATGAAAAGCTAAATGAGCTAGGTCCATGCCATTTACTACACACAGTAAAAATGACTTTTAGCAATTACCAACTATACGATGTTTTTTTTCTTTCCTTAAAGGTATTACATGAAATAATGTACTTAAACTATCACTGCAAAATTATCTCATGAATGCTTAGCAATCAGTATATCAGAGCAACAATTTTTGCTTTCTAGGTTTGCAAACTTCCATAAAAATACTGTAAGCCCCTCTCATACGTAATTTAGAAAAATAGCAAACTTCACTACAAATGAATCTGACACAAAATTATTAATCTCTTCTGAAAGAAAATAGTTACAATTTAAAAATACCAAAAGATACAAGGTAAACTAATTACTAAAATGTGAAAACCCCACCATCTAGTGGCACAAATACAACTATCATCTATTTCCATTATGGATACAACTTAAATCAGCTTGAAATCACAAAATTCAGGATTTTGACATGACTACAGCATTAAAGTATGACATAGGACATCTTTACCAACAGCTTAATCTTTTGCTATACCACCTCAGGTAAGTTTTCATTCTCTTCACTAAACCACCTGTAGTTCCTCAAATGTGCCTTGTTTCACACCCCTACTTTTTTTGTACATGCCATTCCTTAAGCTTAGAATGTTCTTTTCCACTTCACTGTCTAATCATTACTCTTAAAGGCAAACTCCACAACAATGTAGTGCCTATTAACTATGTCACATGTATTAACTGATTTAATCCTTTTTCTATATTATCTCCATTTTATATAGACTTGTGAAAAAAAAGAGGCAAGGCCATTCTTAACTCATTTTTAAATTAATTCTGGAGAACATAATGTAAAATTTTAATTGGGTTCAAATTCCAGCTTTGCCACTTATTAGCAATATGACCTTGGGCAAGTTAAATAAATGTATTCATTCATTCATTCATAGACAGGGTCTTGCTCTGTTGCCCAGGCTAGAGTGCAGTAGCATCATCACAGCTCAGTGCAACCTCAAATCCTGGGCTCAGGTGATCCTTCCACTTCGGACTCTCCAGTAACTGGGACTATAGGTGTGCATGACCACACCTGGCTAATTTTTCTATTTTTTTTGCAGAGATGGGGTCACACTATGTTTGGGCAAGTTAAATAAACCATCTAGCCTCAGTTTACTTATCTATAAAATAAAGAGAATACATGCTATGAGGGGTTGCTGAAAGAATAATAAATGTAAAACAGGGCAGAGGCTGGCAAAAGTTGTATCCAATTAGGGGTATCTGTTATTGTAGAAGTAGATTAGGAGACAAGACTGCTAAATTTGGAATCTTTGTAAGATACAGGTTTGAATCCTAATTCTGACAGTAATTGGCTTTGTTTTGGGCATATTCCTTAACCTCTCCTAACTTTACGTCTCTTTTTCTCTTTCTGTAGAATGAGGATATAATCTGTCAATAGGGATTGAAGATTAAATAAATTAACGTATGTACAGTACCTGGCACATAGTAAACACTTAATAAATTTGTTAAATTATCACATTACTTGAATAGAAATGTCAACTTCACACAGTCAAAAGTGACTGTTTTAAACTTATGTAATGCCTGGAAGATTAGCCTCGACTGACAAAGTCTCAGAAAGGGCTTCTGTAAAGCACGCTCTCACTTGGAAGCTTCCTTTCTATGGTAGAGCTTTGAACTGTGTTTAAGAGCTCATCAACTTATTAACTTCTTACAGTTCTTACCAAGCTAGAAACCACTTGAGTGTCGTTCCCTGTAAATCATGATCCAAGAGCTTGCCCCAAATCCCCAACAGACCTAAGAATTTATTCTAGGGTTCCATCTTGGACTGTTTCCTCTTCCTGCCTTTCTTTTCCCTTCTTGCTCTTCCTATGCCAGATATCATCTCCTTTAACCCCCAAGTCATAATCACATCCACAAAGAAAATTTAGTCAACTTCATGTTTCTCAACTTTTTCATGGTTCCTCCTGGATGAAATTGCCCATTTCCACTCTTTTGCGGGAGGGGAAAGGTGAGCATTGCTGTTACATTACAGCCACTCAACAGTAAAATGAGACCAGTGACCATGGTCATCTTGAGAGGAATTAGTATCCAGTGGGATCAAGTGATGAGACTTTCCCATCTCAGAAACACAGGAACTAGGCAGCCAAGTTTTTCCTTTTGCCTTAAAAAGCAAAGTTTTGCACTATGTAATACTTAACATATAAAAATATATAACATATATCTAAGTTATGAAGCACACAAATATCAGTGAACCCACAATCCAAATTAAGAAAACATTTCTAATAACACTTTAAGTTCATTTGCTACCCCCAGAGATAACTATTCCTTTGAATGGCTTATTGTTCTCTTATTTTCAATAATTTTATTATAAAAATAATATTACTCAATACTGCTATCCCTTCAAAGGTCTTCTCACGAGGTTGGCCCTTGACTGGCATCTAGAAGTAGGATTTCAGGAGGGTTCCCATCATTCCCACGACTGATAAAGATAGAAGCTGTGTGTACAAACAACATGGTCTACTCTGAACAGCCACTTTCCTTTGGAAGTTTGGAATCTGGGTACGTGCCAGGCAGAGGAAACCCTGGGTGCTGAGTGTCTTAACAGGCTTTCTTGGTAGACATTTCACACATGTTGTCACATGCTGGGATTAACCGTGTCCTGTACATCAGCACTGGGAGAGATCCCTGAAAGCTTGGCTTCCTCCAGACTTCACCCCCTGTCTTTTCCCTTTCCTGATTTTGCTTTGTATGCTTTTACCATAATAAATCATAGCCATGAGCACAACTATATCCTGAGTCTTGTGAATTCTCCCAGCAAATCATCAAACCTGGGGGTGGTCTTGAGGGACTCCTGACATGATTATACAATGTATATTACAGATAATATATAAAGGTTATATACTTATAGTTTTATTAGATATATTTCTAAAGAACATGATTCCATAAAAATATATTGTTTACTTCCGAGACTTATTTTTACTTAACATTGTTTTAAAAATTGATCCATATTTTAAAGTGTAATAGCTACAGTTCATTCATTTTCCACTGATAAAAAAGAATTCCACTGTAAGATTATATCACAATTTATGTATTCACTCTCCAGTTAATAGTTAGTTCTATTGTTTCCACATTTTTGCTATCATCAGCAATGCAGCTACGAACTTACTGGCACATCTCCTTGAGCATGTCTACAAGAATTTACTTCACTAGGGTACATAACAGAGGAGTGAAATTGCTGATTTCACCTTTATAAAATAAAGCCAATTGTCTTCCAGAATTTTTTTTATCAGGTTATACTCTCACCAAAATACAGGAGTTATCAGTGATCTACATGCTAAGAATACTTAAAAGTATCTGTCCTTAAAATTTTGTGTCATTTTTCTAGTTTTTCAAAGAAGAGTATAGATGAGGGTTTCAATAGAACAGTATTGAGCCTACAATCTCATAGACATTTACTGAGCATATGGCCTGTGCCAGGCCCTATGCTATTTGCTTTTTTAGTAATATTAGTCTCACTTATCCTTATGATATATAAAATATATTAACCTTAAATTTGATTTATATTAAATTGAAGGAAATGAAATCTACAGGCCAGCAGGAATTCTCAAGAATTCTTAGGGCACTACTTAGTGCCCATACATGATATGGATTTCATAATTACCTTAAGGAAAGAATGAGTCTTTAAGTCCAGGATATCTACACACAGACTTTCTCTAGGTACCTTCTAAGGGTAGTGTGACCAATTGTCCCAGTTTGTCTAGGAATGAGGGATTTCCAGAGATGCTGGATTTTCAGTGCTAATGCCAGAAAAGTCCCATATAAATTGGGACAGTATGTCAACCTTCTTGAAAATCAAGACACATGGGTTCTTGTCCTATTCTGCCACTTGTTAGCAATGTGATGTTAGGAAAAACTACTTCCCTCTCTAAAATGTCAGGTTTTGGCTATTTTTTACTATTTGTTAAACCATGCAACACCCTTGGTCAAAATGAATATTAAACAAAGATATAGTTAACTACCAAAAAACAAAATACAGTTAGCTTAAAAAAAAAGAAAAAAAAAACCCACAGATTATTAAGAGGTTTATGGGCTGGTTAAAAACAGTAGCCCAATTGCCCAGATTTTTTTTTTTAATGTATATAACTATCAAAGCTGATCTATTAAACTCCTGGTTATATAACGTGATATTCTTTCTAATCTAATCCCAAATGTCTTATAAATTCAATTTTCCTATATAACTATATATGCAAAACTGCCTATTAGCTATTAAATTACCTAATATTTTTTCATTTAATTATATTTATACTTTCCTCTAAGTAGTTCTCTTATAATTCTCAAATTAAGGGTAAACTTTAACAGGAAAAAAAAGAATCCAATATTACCTTTTAAATGTATCAAAAACACCTGAATCATCAAAATTAATGGCATCGGGGTGTCCAGGAGGTAGACATACATCTCCAATATGAATTTCACAACATGGAATGCCGTGCTGTACCACAGTCAAGCTTGGATAAAACGATGACCAACCTAAAGTTAAACAACAGTTGCATAAAGAATGAGGATTGACAGAAAGCACCCTAATTATTTCACAATAGACATATTATTTCTGTATCTTAAAAAGTTATTTAGTAAAATAAGTCCCAAGAGATTTTCTAATACAAGTCATACATCTGCAGTAAAGTAGTACCCGGTAAGTATTTTCTTTCAGCAATGTAAAAGCTCTCCAAAACTAGTTTAATTCAGTACTTTATGTACATATATGTGTATATATATATATGTAGATATATCAATCATCATCATTTATTCACCATCTTATAGACTGATAGAAGTGCTGAGTGAACCATGAAATAGTCTCTGAATTATCAAATTATGTTTAACGTGGTGTGATTATAATAAGGCTCTGAAGAGTGAATTTGGTTTATAGCATATTTGGTAACTCTTAACGAAAATGTGATTATCATCACACTTCATTCCCCAAACTATATGAAGATAACAGAGAGCTTATTATAGTATGCTACATGAATCTAAAAAATTCTCAGACTCAGGAGGCTGAATTCCACCTGACTATTGCTAAGATACTTCAGCAGCATTAAGTATAATTATAAGCATTTCCTATGGTAGTTTTATATAGTTTGAAAGAAATTTTCCCTCTAAAATTTTTTTTCTTTAATCATCAAAGCCATAAACATAATTACAGATTTAAGAAGCTTTCTTTAAAAAGTTACTACAAATTCAGTTAAAGCCCTACCTTTATTTTTAACATAGAAAGGGTGGTCCAGCTTACACTCTACAGTAAGTAAACCATCTTCTACTGTACCAGGATCAAAAGTCAACTTCAGTACTGACTCGCCAAATGATACACTTTCTTCATGTGATAACAACTTTAGACCATCAGAACCATAGCCCTGAAAATATATATGCATAGAGTGAATGAATTGGAAATGTTCAATTCAACAAACAGTGAAGCTTCCATTACATGTAAGACTTTGTGAAAAAGGTAAAAATACCCAAGACAGGATGCCTGCCTTTAAAGATCTTTCAACCCAGTAGTGAAGAAAGACAAATAACTAGACTGGAGTAAACACTTTAATTCACATAAAAATAGTGGTGATGGAGTTAATAAAGAAAGTTGTTAATTCCAAAAGAAAGATTAGGGAGGACTTTCAATTCTCATTTGAACTGGGATTTAAAAGAACAATGCAATTCAGAAAGGCAGAAAAACAGGTTTTGCACCAGAACAGTTGTAATTAACTTTTGGGGGGAGTGCTGAGTATTTGCTAAGAATACAAGGTGAGTTCAGATTTGGGCAAATAAGGCTAAACAGGAGAGGCCCATTAGTAGAGGGCTCTTAAAGACAGGCAAAGTGCTTAAACTTTTTACTTAGAAGGTACTGGGAAGTCAATGAAGCATCTTTATTAATATGATTGTCAATTTGAAGATGATGATAATGACTGCAGAATAAGAAGGGATCTCATATTTAATTATTTGAGGATATAATGAGAGATACCCAGTATAGTCCTGGATTGACAAGTGCAGTGGTGGTAGAACCAGACTAAATTAAAATCAATGAATACTGAGCATTTAGTACATACCAGGTAGGCTCTGAAAATACAAACATTAACAAGACATGATCCTTACTCTTAAATCCACAGAAAAACAAAGAAGACAAACATGCCAATAATTAGCTATAGTATCCAATCATTATTACACTAGTGCATGAACAAAGTAATAAATGAGTGAGAAGGATGATTGTTAAAATCTTTATAGAAATAGAATCAACTGCATATGAAGGAATGGGAATGGCAAAAGACAACTTCAGGGTTTCAATCTGGCAATCAAGAAGGATAATATTAACTGTAAAAGAATAGGGAAAAAGCAAGGTAGGAAGGGGAAGAAAAAGTTGAGTGCAATTTTGGTCATACTAAGCTGAGTTTAAAGAATCAACTGTTACATAGAGATGTCTAACAGGCAGTTGGAAATGTGCCGGTGAAGGCTATCGACATATATTTGAAAATAACTAAATTACAAAAATCTTCTAATTCTTAGCCACAGGAGACCTTAAAACTAATTCAATCCCATTTTACAGATCAAAGCCAACACCCAGAGGGGTTAACAATCTGCCTAAGGTCAGTTACACAGATAGTTGCAGTAAGAGCTAGAAAGAGCACTCAAGGTTTCCTGACTCTAAGTCCAGAGTGCCTTCCAGCTGACACCATGGAAGTGCTGTGGACATTATCAGCAGAGAGGAACTGGTGAGGAGAGTAAAGAGGGCCGAACCTTGTCCTACATTCAGCAGACATGCAGCCAGTCAACAAGTCAGAATTGGGACACTGCTATGCTATGCTACACAAATCAAGGGACAATGTCAGGAACTAATCCGATGTGTCAAAAATTACAGAGATGTCAAACAGAACAAGCAGAAGTCTCTGGTCCTAGAAATTAGAATAAAGCTAGTAACCTCTTAGATTTTAGTAGAGTGGCAGAGGCCAAAGTCAGACTACTGTGAACTTTATCAGAATGAAGATTAACAGCAAGGGGGGAAAATGAAGGCAGCCAAGTCAGGACTATTTTTCTTAAGAAACTCAATAGTAAGAGCAGGATCAAAAAAGGAATTTTAAACGAGTACACTTCACACTCGTTTTCTATGCCTATGGAGGAGATGGAGAAATTAAAGATTTCAAAGTGAAAGGTGTCAATCAATATTTATCCTAATGTTGCTCACTACTGCTTTTGTTCATCAACTTAGAAGATGCTAGTGTTTTATGGAGCCATTTTAAAAGTAACAATATAATCAACTCTCAATTATCTACAGGGGAATTAACCACTTTGTAGATTACCTTTCTTTGGTTAGTTTATTTACTATTTGTTTTTAATGTCAGTTTAGTTTTTCCCAATGTAAAATGTATGAAACACAAAAAATTGCTAAGTAATATACTTTTTCCATTCAAGAAAGCATAATTAGAAAGGTAAACCCAAAATCACTGTCCTCCCTATCAAGTTAAGCAACAATGAGTGGCTACAAAACCTCTACCTAAAATGTAAGATGTCATTTAAATATTAAGTAAATGGAGGATATTCCTGTAGATTAGCAATGAAATTTATGTTTCATTCCGAAAGATTTTGAAAAATTTTAAAAGAATTTTAAATCAACCTTGTGAGCGCTCATTTGAAGATCTTCCTCATTGTCACAGCCTTCAGCTCTAGCAAAATCTTCAACATCCTGCCATTCCTTATTGCTTCCCTTATGAAAGCACAATCGTGTGCCTAAAGTTTTAAGTAGAAAACAAATATTAGATGTGTAAGTAGTGTGCAACACAAGTTAGGTGTAAATAAAGTTTTTTTTCTTTTACCTTTCAAAAAACAGTGCCAAACAGTTGAAGGCCAGGAATTGCACCATCCCAAATCATCATCATCTGACAGGGAGGACATGCAGAAAATGCCAGATTCTGACTCACTATTTGCCTACGGAGAAACATATTATCACCTTTTTTATTTTTGCTTTTTAAATGCATCTTTTAATAACAATTTTTATCCCAAGTTCTTAAGCTCACATTTCTTATTAGTGGATAAATTAATCATTCTAAACTTAGGGGAAAATACAAGGCCTTCAAAAAACTGAAGTTTTTCAAAGTTTTAATTAAATATACATTCCCATTAGTAATAAACTTTCCTAACAGGTAATAGAGTTGTTTATAAAGCTGAATCCAGATCATTAACAGAACATTAAAACACACTATTTCCCATTTGTATGTGCTCCAAAAGAATTTCTTAGGTGGGGAAAGTTAATGTATTTCACCTGTTAGACAAACTTCATAAAAGTTTAACCTCATAAATAAACTCACCCTTTCATGTCTTATTGGTGTTTCCTCCTTCCAGTGGTGATGAGGGAAGGCTGGCTCACTCTTCGAAGAAGAGGACACTGGTGGAGGGCGTGCATAGGAATGTAAACTTTTGCTAGTAGCTATGATGTGTACAGGAGATGATCTAAAATAAAGCAGCAGTTTTAACCGTAAAGCATAGGTCCTTAAAGTAGATCCTTCCTTTTGATGAAAAGAACTTCATATTTAAAGTGCCAATGTTGTTACATGTGAGATACTTACAGTAAACTAGTAAACACAGTAAGATTTCGTCTATAATATGCTGTACCTTAACTAAACTTCTTACCCAAATGTTCCTCACACATTTTAAACACCATTTTTTTCCCCAGATTTGAGAATGTGTTTTAAATAACTACTACTATTTATCCATTCATTTTTATATCAGTATGTATAAATGTGCATATTTTCATTTCATGAATAGTAACACCCCCTATGCAGGGTTCCCCATCCATTTTTTTCTTCTACTTTGATGTTCTCAGTAAGCCTCAGTATAATAAAGCATTTAAGCTTAATATGACCAACAATGAACTCATTATCTACCAATCATGTATCATTGGGCAGATATAAAGAACTACCCCTTAAAAAAAAAATGCTTAAACTTATTATAGCAGAGAGCAGCCTATTTGTCCTCCTTGTAACTGGACACTATTTCTTGTTTTCTAAAACAAACCTGTTGAAAAGGAACAGGTCTAGTTATTTTCCTTCAAGGATCAACTTTAAAAAGAGAAAAAAAAGTACCCTTTTCACCTTAAAAGTCTCTTTACCAGGCAGTACTCCCTTAAGAATATATGAAGCTCCCAAGAAGATATTAAAATCCTTCCCTCACAGACAGACCAGATAATTCATGGGTGGGGTAACAGTGAGAAACAAGCCTATAAAGGATGATCGGTAATGTGCATGGACTCAGGAGTCCAGAAAGGAAGCAGAAAGGAAGGCAGCAAGGCCAGGAGGGAAAGCCATCTAAAGGTCCCAATCGGGACAATTCTGCAAGATACCAAATAGGCATTTGGTCCTTAACAGAAAAAAAGTTTATGCATATCTGTACTAACCCTTTTTTATAAAAGATGAGGAGGGACATCTTTCCCATTCTTCCCTTATTTCCTGAGATATTTTATTTGCCCCTCAATTTTTATTTTATCCTCATTAACATTTTCATTATACCTTTGCAGAAAAATTATTTTAAAATAACAATCTACAAAACTGTACTTTGCTTTCATGTTCATGTCACTCCTTAAATAAAAAGCCCCTCAAATTTCCATGCATTTTAGCATACTTTCCAATCAATTTTGGATTTCAAATTACATGCTGTGTTTTATCTTTGCCCAAAGATTGCCCATCCTTTTATTATTGTACATTTAGATATATATGAAATATTAGAGAATGGCCAAACTGCTAAAAATTCCTTTTGTTCATCCCTGACTTCATGACTAATAAATAGAAGAAAGTAAATTTTACCAGTTCTTCTGTTTAATCATTTAAAACATATGTAACAACATGATAGTCTAAAATGTACATGGCCTAAATGTCCTGTGAAAATTAACATGCTAAACATGTCTAAGCACTAATACCATCGGTTTCTTCATCCCTCTATCTATTCAGGGATAATATAAACTTTACCTGTCCTCAACCCCTTGGTACCACAGTTATGACTTCAGACATCCAAAGCTCAATAACTAACATAGTTTAACACTCTCCAAGAAGTATGAACAGCCAGTGATAGCGTTAGAAGGCAGGCAAGACAGCGGAGTGTAAAATGCTGCAGAGAATGAAATTATATCCTCAGGAACCTACTCTTTTCCTTATGTCTGTCTTTATACTGATTTTCTTCTGAAGGGTCTACTCACTTTCCATAAACTCTATTATTAATCCTCATGACTTTGCTGTGAAAAATGAAAAGTAGTACCTCTAAATTAGAAATGGAAAAAAGTTTGATAGTTAAATCAGGGTTGGTTTTTTTCAAAAATATGAAAGAATTTTTAGCTTTTTGACTATTAAGATTACAATGAAAACTAGGACTGTAAGAGAACTAGTACTCTGAAAAGGAAGTTTTCTTTCCTGTGGAAACTGACATGAAATTAAACTGAAATTAATGAAACTGAATTTGCTGTAATCAAGATCAATATCCTGCTAAATAGAAGAAAAGCAGCATAACTTAGTGGGTTCCAAGAAAATTGCAATTTCAGACCTAAAAAGTTTATTCTTCTGCAAAGCGTTACACTAACTTAGGACCACCACCAAAACTCACAGTTGTTCCTACATCACCTAGTATGAACTCTGGTCTATCATTTTCCACCCACAGGAGTACAAATCTGGGCATTTCTCTTCTTTACAAACTATCATATTTTTCCATGTCTTTTTAGGGATAAATAATGAAATGCTATCCACTTAGGTCTCCCTAGGAAGCTTCTTATGGAAGCTTCCATAAGTTCACAGCACAATAACTCATTTTCTTAAACTCTGGTCTGGATATATGAAACAATGGTTTTTACCAATGGGAGTCTACCTTTAAAAGTTCAAGATTTTAACATTAGCAAATTTTAGAATTAGCAAACAATTAAGTAACGTAAGGCCACATACACTATGGAAGAAACAAACCTAGACCAAAAGGAACCAAACTCAAGATTGATAAAAGTTTAAAATATGTTTATTACAACTATGGTTCTTTAGACAAATACAATTTTAATTTCTATGAGTAGAAATGTATAATGAAAGTATGTCTTGGTCGAATTTATTTTTTGATGACTTTTAAACATTTACAAGTATTTCTTATTCTATTGTTCTCATTATCCCCTTTATCTAATTCTCAAAATATGAAATCATGGTATTAAATGAAATAATTCTTTGATCATTGTAAGAGCTTAATTCTAATGACTTTTAAGTTCTAATTTAAGTTAACCACCCATTAGATGGTTAACAGCATTATTACTTCTAAAACTGGAAAAAATTTAAATAGCTTTTTATAATGATAGAATTTTTAAATAAAAATATAATCACTGCTCCTACCTGTTGTAAAATGAGCACTGCATAAGTGGACTTTGTGGACTAGTGGCGATATTTGCTAATTCTGTTAGCCAATCTACCTCATTTTCACGGTAAGTATTTTCTGGTATGTCTGAGGTATTTTGGTTCCAAGATGGTCTTGGATATTCTTGATGTGAAACATCTGAACTTAGCTGGTACATGGCAGATTGGGTAGGATCACTCTGAACAGCCTGAAGTTCAGGAAGGTCATCTGCAAATAAGCACACTCAAAATTACAAAAAGAGAATTACTAAAACAGGAATAATACTATAATTGCAGTTAGAAGAGAAGTCCTCAAATTTAGCTAATTGCTTTTGTCAGAGGAAAATCATAAATTCAAAATTAAATTCAAAACATTTTCTGAAATGAAACAACCTTCAACTTAACAAATGACACCTTGTACATTTAAGAGTCAGAAGAGCCTAAAAGAAAACCCAACAAATGTAAATGTATTAATGACTTCACTACCTAAACCATGTAATTACCACAACTGTTCATAAACTGGAAAAACAGAGTTCAGTTTGTGTTTTCTCCTTTTTCCCCCCAGTTTTTTGTACCTCACCTGGAAGTGACCCATATGCCTCTGACGCATTTTTATACTAGCATGTTAATGAGGAAAAGGGCATTTTATGTGTGTATATATGTACTTATTAATTAACCTGTTATACAGATTAATAATGAAAATAATTTTCAAGATGAGATTATAGATTATATAAATTTTTAGGTACAACTTATACAACTCTGTGTTATAGTATTTCTTTTTAATAAGAAATTCTGAACTTGGTAATGTTTATTAGCTAGTTATTCCTGTAAGTGCCTTCCCAAAAGGTAGTTCATAATAACACTTTCAGCTCCCCAAGAGAGAAAACTAGAAATACTGCCCAAGTACCACTCATGTACACGCTGAGGCTACAGACACTATAAGGAACAGTGAATTCCAAAATACGGAATTCTTTAAAAAAAAAAGAAAAGAAAAGAAAATATAGCAGAAAGAAAAAGCATCTTACAGGCTTAAAAAAAATCCCCTCTATGAAACATACCTAAAAACTCTACAAATCCATTGAGTCCCTTAAATATACAAGTCAAGGAAACTCCTGGTCTCCTCAATGTTGCTATAAAAGTACACATAATTCCTATTTGGGCAAATATTCCAAAGTAGTCTACTAAAACTAAAATGTCTTAATTAAAAATACTAGTTTAGGATATCCATTCATAACACTGACTCCTTTCATGGAGTCATGAAACAGCCAAGGAGTTCTAGAACACCAAACCAATTTAGAATCATTCTGCCCTACAATTTTCATTGTAGCTGGTGTAGCTATTTCCCTTCCCTCATTGCCAGCACTCTTCCTTTAACCATCGTTTCTTTATTTACTTTAAAGGCTTCATTTCTGTCTTTCAAGTTCAGGAAATTAACTGCTTCTCGACTGAAGTCATGGGTCGGAGGGGTCAAGTTTTTGACTGGGCTCTGAGTTCCTGAGTTCCCCCTGAAACCAAAACCATGATGGTGGAGGATCAATTACTTGATAAAAATGGTGCTCCTTGCTCAACAGTAACCACCACTCAATAAATATCAGGGCCCAGAAAATTCTTGGCATTGAAATAGGTTATGTCCCAAGACCTTCAGGATCCCCAAATTTCCAAACATTACTGTAGTACATAATCCCCTCCATTTCATCATCTGTAAAATGAAGACAGTTGTATCTTCTCCTCAGGGTTTTCAAAAACATTAAAGAAAACTACATCGAATGGGGGACAAAGCCAAGCTAAAAAACTGGGCAGAAGCCAAGGTCATTCATTAGCTATTTATTCCTGAACGCCAGCCTCAAAGTAATGCAATTCAAAAACATACCTCAACAAACCATATTTCTATGTCTCACATTTATCTCTTGAGTAGCTCAGCGATAGTGTTTAACCATAAATTCAGGCCCTCAAGAGTCCACTGTAGTTTCCCCATTATACCAGCAAATCAGACATGAAAAATTGCTACACATAATTTACTGAGCTTACTGGGGGGATATTTCAAAAGTACTATCTTTTAAAAACCTCCCAAGTGAGGTTTCTGTAAGGTGTTTAATAGTCCAATCTTTTCACACAAAGCAAAACAGTTTAGTTTAATAATCTGTAAATGAGTTTCCATGATAACCATAAATAGCCCAAACTCATGTTGGTTTTAATATTTTAAAAACAATAACAAGAGAATGTGAAACATTCCTAATATACAAGAACTTCACATACTTTTCTATCCAGTCAAGGTTGGTGAAGAAGCTGGCTAAATATGAAAATTAATCTGAATCTTAGTGAGACTCCTAAATAACTTTTAATTTTGTTTACCAAGCTCCATGTGCTCATCACAGGAGTTATATCCAGGTGAGGATGGCAAATTCTCATTACACTGCAGCAACTCCAGTGAGTCATTCATTCCTGAAGCTCTCTTGTCCATTACCAGCAGGAGTTTCTGCACTGCATTAGGCATCTGATTTCTCTTCACTTCCCACACCATGTTATGGTGCTCCGACTTGAAATAAAAACAATACAAGAAAAAATGTCAAATCATGCAATTCAGACATTATATAAGCATAAAATCAGAGACATCACAATGTTGCATTTTTAACTTAATTATACATTGCCATTTATATCTCCCTCAAATCCTTTAGACCAGGATGACTCGCTATATCTTGGCCTACAACTGTGTACTCAATAATAAATTAGACCTGAATCCCAAAAGATTAATATCTTGAATTTATAAAAGTCTTTTCTGATAAATAATGGAGTTATATATACTTTTATTTCTTTAACATAGTAACTCCCCTTTCAGATGCAGATACTGAGACTAATGAAACTTTTTTTTCCCAGCTGTACTTTCAAACCCAAAAGAAAATTAAACTTTCTGCAATAAAATTAAAAAAAGACTTGAGAAACATTCTATTTCATGTAAGAAATAAAATGGCCACATATAATTCTCATAAAAATAAAAATGTTCTTAGGTTTTCTTAATGAGAATTTGGGACCTAGCCATAATAAAAAGATACCTTTCATTCTAAATAGCCTATTATTTTTAGAAAGATGAATAACAATCATAGGAAATTTAAACAACTAGTAAATCTACTTTCATCAAGCCTACAAAGTTATCACAAGGAAGAGAATAATATAGGTTAATACACTTAAATAATTTCTCAGCAAAGTCCACCAACTAAATTTTGTTATGAAAGGGAAACGTGGTTAGAACTTTTACATTCAGCCTTTGGGACAATGATCAAATTATTTAACATGTTATTTATATTTAACATAAGTGACAAGAGCAGGAAAACTTCCTGATTTCTCAGGCTCTACTCCAAATCCCACTTTAAAAGAAGTTCTACCGGGGTCCAGTAGCACGTGCCTGTAGTCCCAGCTACTCAGGAGAGGCTGGGGGGAGCTGGGGGGAATCACTTTGAGCCCTGGAGTTTGAACCAGCCTGGACAACACAGCGAGAACCCCTTCCTTTAAAAAAAAAAGGCAATAAAATAATATCGCTTTTAAAAGTAACTAAAAGTATCCCAGCCCAGGCTGATCAAAATTGCAATGTAAAGACGTTCATTACTTAATATTTATAAGCTATCTAGGCCATGATGCAATCACCAATAAACACTGGTGATACTGACAAAGGCCTTCGTTTTGATTATGAAATATGTTTTCCTGACTGGAAAATACACAATCGCTGAACAAGAAAATGAAAAAGGATTTTTAAAAAAGGAATATAATGATTACTTCTAATCCAGTGACCAGATTTAGATACTGTTAACATTTTGGTGTATTATAATCCAATCTCTTTTTTCATGTACACATACCCACAATCATACTTTTTCTTCATATTTCATATTACAGTTGATATCTTTTTCCTTAACATAATTTCAGAAGCATTTTCACTGTCGTTATTTTCAAAGATATAAATAATGTACATCAAAAGAATGTACCAAAATTCATTTATCTCTCCTATTGCTAAATATGTTATTCCCAATTTTTTCACTCTTCTGACAACACTGGATTTGCACAATTATTTTTAAAAGTTATTTTCTTACATCTGATTATATTTTAGATTCCTAGATACCAGGTTCTTGACACATACAGCCAAACTGTATATTGCCTTACTTTATTTCTAATATTCTATTTTGGATGCTTTCTGCCTTACCCCTAAAAAATTACCTAACTTGCCCCGTGCATTACTTTAGAGCCTTGCTCAATACTAACTATAAGATGTATTATGGTGTAGTGAAAAGGGCACTGGGTTAGATGTGAGGAAACATGGGTTTTGATTCCAGCTTGATCACTTACTAAATACATGACTTAAGTGACTGAGCTTCTCCTTAATATTTTCATCTTTAACATAGGGCTAATGAGGCCTACCCTACTTTCCTCCTAGAGTAGTTGTGAAGTTGAACTGAAACAAAGTGAAAAAATATAAAATGATTTCTTTTCAATTTCTTTATCCCCAGATTGACAGAGGGCAATTATTATATATACTTTAGATTTTTAATGTCCTAAATAGAACAGTTATTGAAAATACATCATTAGCAGCAGGAGACCAGACAGCTATTCAGTTTCAGCAGTTTCCTCCCTGGAAATATTATGACAAGTCATCCAACACATCTTAATAAAAGTCATGTATCATGCCATTACTTAGGCAAATTAACAGTTTATCTACCTAAAAGATGTTTGAGGCATTTGAAAGAAATTAATACTTCTTAAGTTTAGTACAATATACTGATTAATCAGTCTTAGTATATAGTTACAGCCAATCTCCTGGGATATAATAATTCCCCACAAAACTGGTGGCTAGAGGAAATGTGGTTAGTAACACAAATCTATTTCTCAAGTATGAAATCATATTTCTGAGTCTCCACCTTCTCCCTGGGGGTGGGGAGAATCAAGCAAATTTAGAATGATCCTCAACTCAACCCTGTGGCACATAGAATCACATGTATGCTTTAAACAAACTGATAACCAGGCCCTATCCCCAGAGAATCTGATTTATTTGGTCTGGGGTACAAGCCCTGTGCACTGGTTTGTGTGTGTTTGTTTTCAGGTGCAGCGTATTGACAACCACTGGGCTAAAATAATCTACTAAATTTCTATTTAGTAAAAAAAAAAAAAAAAATCATTACTTAACACATATCAAGGCATTATATTAGTTGTAATGTTGGTCCCCAACAATGAACAATTAATCATGAATCTCAACAAATCTACATTTTAGTGGAAAGATATAAGCCAATGATCACAGTCCTACAGAGCAGGGCTTAATTATAAATGGGTTAAAAAAAAAGAAGGAAGACAGGTCTCCCAGTGAGATAAGCTCACATGGGCAAATTCATATAGCTGGCCAAGTACTGGATGAGATCAGAAAACTGTACAAACTAGTATCACCAGAAAATAGGATGGCCATGGATCCTGAGGCTGTGAGGATACTACATGGAAAGGCAATCTAGGATCAGATCTTCAATTCTACTTTAGGAAAACTGATTTTTCCCCTTGAAACAAGAGTAAGGAATCTTAAATCAGGCTGCTTGAGTTTATATGCCAGATTTGCCACTTACAATAGCTATGTGCCCTGAACAATTTACTTAAAATCTCCATGTTTTATGTGTAAAATGGAAATAATAAATGCACCTCCTCATAGGTTATAATAAAAACTCAGCGAGATCATGTAAAATGCTTAAAACAGCACCTAACACAAGGCAAATCTTCAAAGTAGTGGCTAGTATTATTATTAGCAATTATCAGATAATGGAGAACCACTGAGGATTTTGAACAGAGGCTGACGTGATCAGAACTATACTTCAAAACATTCTCTTTGAGTCTATACATACTGAAATAAATACTACACGAGTATGAGGAACATCTGTAACATATTTTAAGGAGGGTATATTAAAAAAAGACAGAGAGCACTCACATTCCCAATTTGCCTACGTAAACCACCTGTCTCCAGCTTCCCTTGCAAGGGTTCTCGGAAAAGAAAAGGTAATTGGCAGTATCAATGTGGATTCCTTATTTAGTAACTCCTAAGACAAGAGAGGAACTAGTCGTACTATGTGAGTTCTTTAAACAGCTAATATTAATAGTTTGATAGCAAATTTTAACTCTTTTCATAGAAATCTTTCCAACATCACAACATAATTTAACCTATCTTGATGACCCCAAAATCTTTATGAACTATGCTTCACAGATGTGAGTGGTATTAAACCACCCCAGCTGCAATCTTAAACTTGAAAATTTTCCCGTTTTTTACCTTTATTATGAAATTCAGAAGTTGCACTACACATCTCTCTCTCTTCAGAGCTATCCTCTGTGTATGAACAGTGCTGTTCCTGGGGTCCACAGAAGCACAGTTGTAGTTTGTCTCGTCTTTCCCCTCCCTCTGCAGAGCTCTTTGGTTTCCTCATTCTTCCCAGCTAGATTTCTTTCTTCCCCATCAGCAGATTCTGCAGTGTCCGACATTCATCATTTACAGTACACTAACATCTCCTTGCAACTTCTATCATTTCTTCAGCACCTTGCTTAGTTATCTACCACCATCCCAACACTCCTTAAATGAAGTTGGAAAAAAACATCATTTTAATTTCAAAACAGAGCTACCTATAAATAACAAAAGGGACCAAATATTTATTGAACTTAAGTTTGATGTGTTTGCACCTCTCATTGCTCAAGGCTATCCAAAGTTTGGTCTTGAGATAACGAAGCTTTGCTACTGTAAACCTACCGTACAGTAAGAGAGCCTGGATGCAAAGACAACAGACTTGAGTTTCACTCTTGCTGGCTGTGTAAACTGGGACAGATCCTTTAATCTCAGCCTCACAGTGCCTCTACTTACCTCACAAGGCTATTCTGAGAACTACATTTTGAAAACAAAATTCAAAATTTTATACAAATGTTAAGTTTTCTGTCTTTTTTATTCTCTACATCAAACTGTTTTGGTTATTCAAACTTAGAAGAAAGCAAGGCCTCTAATACAGTAAAGGAATACTAGGAAAGTCCTTACTCAGTAATACTCCCCTATGTATGTACATTACACCAATTACATACTCATTTTGATAAACAAGCTCCTCTTTCAAATATCTCCTGGTAGAGCTAACCCTATTGTTCATTCATGCTTCTGTATACTGCTTTGGTATTGAAGGATTCAACACAGCTTGCCTTGTATTTTAGTTAACTGCACATGTCATCTCTTCACTAGATTAGTGATTCTCACAGGGGAAAGTAAAATTCTCCAGCAGTTGTTCTTTGAAATATTATGTTTGATATTACAAATTTTCTTTTATTGGAAGGCCCTACTGCTTTTGTTATTCAAACTTAGAAGCAAATATCCAAAAATCCTAAGAAAGACAGGAGAGGAAGAAAGGACTAGAAATAGTTAAGTCTTTAAATGAAGGAGGAGGAAACTAGGTTTCACAAAAGGCCTACCTACTTACATGCCTACCTATAGAACATTTCCACATACTTCATCTAATTTTAAACTCAAAACAGCTCTGTGAACAAAGTATTATTACGGATGAGGAAAACAGGACTCTGATGACTAAATGGCACCATTTTCTTTTTGAAAGGGAGAGAACTGAGGGGGAAAAAGGAAAAAAGGTATAGAACAACACAGGTTAGACTCCTGCTTTCAAGTGTCTGTTCTCCTCTGAATCCCTCCCTACCTTTCCATGGACATTATGGATTTTACAGTAGTATCTTCTATATGTTCTCCCCTAATCCTGAAGAACTTCCATACCCAGTCCAGACTATATGCTCAAATTATTTTGAAAAAGTGGGTGAAAAGAAGGTAATTTGCAAGTAATTTCTCTCTCTGAAAGAAGGACCTGAGGTATTTAAAATGAATTACATATTACAAGTTAAAACAAGCCTCCTTATGACAAACTATTAATATATTAAATTTGACTTTCCACACTAAAACCATCTGTGACGCCTTAGTGCTGTTCTTTTAGAATATTTTCAATGACACTTCAAACAAAAGATTTCACAGAAATTTTTCTACAACTCTAGTTTGCCACTGTGCTAAGAAAAAAGACAACTCCACAGTGGGTTTGCTTTGGTCTCTTACCACTTTTATGCTGAACAAATTAACCTGTATGCCTCAGTTTTATTTGTTTTATGCCTTCAGTTTTATTTGGGACTAGTACCTAGCAGCATTGTTGTAGGTGTAAATGATACTACATCCCACATCCCCGCCTTTGGGGGACATTGCCCAGTCATATCTATACAAGTTCTTATTAATTTCGTGCTCATTCAACATGAAATGCTATATTGATGAAGACAAAAGGAAACCCATACTACAACTATGTAAGCAGCCATGTACAGCTGTTTAAAAGAGTATTGTCAAATCAAATACTGAAGATGAGTCACATGAAAAAATTTAAAATCATCTAAAAATTCATATTACAAAAGAAACTTGTTGTCCTAAACTTGATTGTAATCCTAAACATTTTCACATTACCTGTAACTTGTGAAAAAAACCTTTTCTAAGCTACCATCTATAACTTTTAAAAATTAAATCAACTATATTAGAAAATTATTTTTCTATTCTCTATAGAAAATGAGTAGAAACTACATGAAGCAAATTAAACGCAGATCAAAATATGAAAAAATGTGACTATTACTAATGTCAGGCAGTTGATAAACAAGAATATTTCGATGTCATTTTTTTCCTGAATTTTGTAATAAACAGATATTTGTCAGCATTAAATTTTTTAAAATTTGTTGTGATTTAGTTTTCCATTCTAAGTAAATATTATTCACGTTCATACTTAAATGAAAACACACATAAAATACCTGACATTGTTTCATTACATGGCAGTAACTTCTTAGGGATAATTTATGGGGGGCGGGTGGGGGGGAAGTACTGCTATTTTCATTTCAAGCACATACACAAAAGATCAGCGTGCAATTCACCCTGAAGAACCTTCGGGGCACAACAGTTTGTTCATTCATTAAGTCCAAGCCTAGTGCCATCTTCACTGGGCACTTGAATTAGTGACGAAAGAATCCGAAGAAGACGCAGGAGAGGAAACAACTCTTAAAGTGACAGTATCATTTTTGAAGTCTGAGAGGTGCACACTATGAAGTATCTAGGATTGGGAAGGCACGTCTGTCGAAAATCCTGGGAGAAAGCATCCTTTTAACCAGGAGTTTGAGAAGTGAACAAAGAGGAAAGGTTTTTCCAGGCAGAAAGAAAAGGTAATTGGGTTTGTGAAACCAAATAAAATGAAAACTAGAAAGTGAAATCAAAATTCCAATCTGTAATTTATTAGTCGTTAGAACAAACCATATTTTGCTTCAAAATGGTTAAATGGCTTCCTCAAAAATATAAAATAGCTCAAAAACCTTAAGGAATGGATTTAATTCTTCTGAATGTAATTCAAATTTCCTTAAACCTTTGTCAAATATTGCCTACCTAGCAAAACCTGAGTTTAATCAAGGAAATCGAACAGATGACCCCTAACACTCTTTTGCAAGATAAAGCAAAAGGCAACAGCCAAAACAAACCAAAAAAAGGCCAAGACCAAAACCAAAAGTATAAATACATTACAAATTTAGATCATTGTCAACAGTAAAACAATAGAGGAGTATTTACAAATGTTAACATTATTCTAATTCTCAAAGGGTAAATTTAATTCTAAAACCACTGTTAGGAATCGTCCTACTGCTATGTATTGGGAAATAAATCTAAAGCACTTCATCGGAGTTGTTGGTAGGATTCCACCGCTTCCCAGAATGTACAACTCCCTTGTTTTGTTTTTTTTAACCCTCTTCTCATCCTGGCATCGGCGGGACCCCGAGCCAAAAATAAAACAACAAAAACCCTGAATATTGCCTTGCTGTCAATGCTCCTTCTAAAAATGACTCTAGCTGAAAACTTCCCTAAGAACGAACTCTAAGAGAGTATAAAGTGCAGAGCGAAGAGTGAAATCCCCTAGACAGCACACAGCGCTTAAAGCTACAAAAACCTGGCTGTCGACTTCGCCGGGATTCTTTTTTGTTTTGTTTTAATCTGCCTGCAGCAGCAGCGGCATAGGTTAAAAAGGCGGAGACTGGAATCGCCTGCCAAGCCTCCTCTTTGGGTCACCCAGAGCAGCGCCTTCCGGCTCACGCCAAGTCCATCCCCCACCTTCTTTCGCCATTCATCGCGTTCCCCTCCCTTCCCCCCATCATGTGACCGCAGCCTGGACTCCGGGCTTGTTTTTCCCCTCGGCTCAGCCCCACCGCGCAGGCGCCTCGGAGCCCATTCATTCGAACTGCGTAACAATGAGCCCCGGGGCCCAGCGGCTCCGCGAGCTTCCCAGCTCGGCCCGAGCCCCTTTCAGCCCAGAAGGAGGCGGTGCCTCACCGGGGTCCCCCACCCCCAACCGGCCCCCCATACACCGCCAACCTCCGACCCTCCGCCCACAAGCAGAGAGTTGAAGTCAAACTTTCCTAGGCAGCCCCGGCGCCGCGTCGGCCCCTTCCCCCGCCCGGCCCGCCCCATCTCCACACCCGGCCCGGCCACCCACCGCGCAACCTGGCCCGGCGCCTTCTCCTCGTCCTGTCTCCTCCCAGCCCCCGCCCAGAGACCCCCTTGTGCCGCCGCCGCAGCGAAGCCAGGTGAGCTCGCGGGAGGCGCCGGACCCGTGGGTTCGCCGCGGGCGGTAGTCGGGCGGTTAACTGCCCCCACTCGGAGGGCAGCCCTTCGAGGAAGAGAAACGCGGACCAGAGGTCGCCGGGCGGCCCGATCCCCCGGGCTCCTGCCCCTCCCTTCCCCACCCCCACCCCTTCCCGAACTGAAAGACAACAAACCTGTCGCGGAGTGCCGGCAGCCCAGGCACTGGCCGCCCTGGCCGCGACAACACCACCAACAGCTCTCGTACCCCCTCTCCGACTGCCGCCGGCCTGCCCCGCGCGCGTTACCGCTCCCGCCGCCGCTCTTACTCCTCAACCGAAACTTTCCTACTTACCAAACCCGTCGCCATTACCAAGTCTTTCAAGCTTCGTCTTCCCCCTCCCCTTAACCCCCCGGGGGTTGAGCCTCCTCCCAGCTCTTTTGCCCTCTTATTGGTTTGTGGATCTGCCATTCGGCCCTTCCCCATTCCTATTGGGTGATGCCATGGTCCGTCTCTGGGGGCGGGCATGTATTGACTTTTGTGTTGTGTTTACTGGCGAATACGGCACGTCAATCATTAGAGCAAGTGCTTTGGATTGGACTAGCGCCGAGACTCCGGGGACCCGAGCCAAACTTTGCCCCCGAAATGGATTGTGGGTTCGTAGTCTCAGCCTTGCTCCTTAGCTCTCGGAAATTGCAGGCCGAGAAACCAGTTGGACTACATATCCCAGCAGTACGTTCACAGTGCAGCCTTGATAGTAAACAAGAGTCATAGGGACACGTGTATCAGCTCGTTTGTTTTGGTGCCTGGGACAAAAGGGAGGGGGCGGAGGAAGCGAGTGTTTTAAAGCTTGGGCCTCTTCTCTTCCTCTGATCCTCTGCTAACACTTAGAGCGGCCCAAGGCTCTCGAAGCACCCATTCCGGGCCATAAACAGCCAGAGTCTCTCGCTGCTCAAAGTTTGGCAGGAGGCCAAGGTATTGTTTTAGTTCGAGGGGAAGGAGATGACCGCACAAGCGGAAGCAGTGCAGGCTTGCGATGGACTTGGTCACCCACAAATCATGGTCCCAGGCACGATGGGGACGAAAAGTGATGCTAGGTTTGTTGCTGAAACCGCAAGGGGGTTTCGATCTAGGTCCAGTTATTCGTGGCACAGATCCAATTATTGAGACAAGGTGAATTGGCAAGGAAGAAAGGAATTTTCGACAGGATGTCTTGTCGGGAGAGATCATGGGCTTTTAAAAGAGGGGCCACTTTCCTTGCGGCAGGTCGTGGTGTAACTAACAAGGGGCTAAGTGCTCTGGGGCAGGTCTTGTGCAGTCGGGGCAGGTCGTGGGGGATGATGATTCTTGGCGTCAGAAATCTTACTCTAGGGCCTTCGGAATCTCAACTCCTTTGTCTTGCAGAAAACCCACCATTTCTGCGAAACAACTCAAAAAGTTCAAGTAGTTAGTGAAGGAAGGAGATTATTTAAAAAACATGTGGGGTTCATGGTTACAGGCTCCACTCGCAGTAGGAAGACCAAGAATTCTTTTATCCTGTGCCTTGCCTCACCACCCCAGGACAGCAAATTGAGATTTCTTTGTCAACTCCATTCAGTTCACCCAAGCTTTGTTGAACGCCAGCTGAGTGCCTGGCACTGTGGGGCTTGCGGAGGGACTATGAGGAGCTCAAGGTCTAGAGAATTTACAAAGGTTGGGGGCGGGCGGCGGGGGGGAGGAGAAGGACGATTACTTTAAAATTGAGGAAAGTCAGAGCGGTTTTCCATATTGACTACTTAGATTGTTGGTTAACGTAATACAGAGGGGTATAATGTATGACCTAAACTGATTTACTTCGTGAATCATTATCTGTAAATCTCACTAGTGAATGAATTTTGTTAACCATTTTCCCCCTCCAGACATCTTCGCATAGATGAAAGAAAGAAGACTGTCTTTACACTTTGTTTCCACTAGGGGTTCCTCCTTAAGTTATTAATGGTAATACTCTGACTCACCAAAGGAGAATGAAGGCTTCTCCGCTTTATAGTACCTTCGCTTTAAACATGGCTGTCCATCAGAGTCGGGTGGGCGTCATTAAGCCTTTTTTTCCTTTGAACCCTTAGTGTTTAATCATTTAAAGCTATGCTGTAGGTTTTATATCTTAAGATTACTAAATGTATGCTTAAAATTAAGATGAAAACCTACATTAGTAAGAAATCCATAAAAGCAAACTTTTGGAAAAAAACTGAAATCATAGCTAGTTATTTCTTTAAAACCTCCTACATTTCTTGAATTTTTACATGTACCTGAAAGCCACATGACAAATCAAGAAATCCCAAACAACCCCCATATGTTGAAACAAGTTTAAAAATTCCTTTAAGGGTTCCCCATTTGAATCCTTGAAGTGAAATTATTTATAGTCTTCCCTACCACGTGATCAAAGATTTACTTCCTGTGTTTCACAAATAGTAATAAAACACTTTATTTTTTCTTGAAATAATTGGGGGGGAGGGGCAACAAAGTGCTTAATTTTTTTCCCTGAGGAAAAAGGATTTGAATTTATCATTTTTCAGTGGTGAATAGAGTGACTCAAACGGAATGTCTGTCTCTGCTACTTTGTGTATGCTCGTGTATTTTCCTTTTATTTATTTTTTACATTGGAGGGTCATTGTGTCCCAGAATTGAATAAACTCAACATTTAATTTCTTCACAAAAAGAAAAATAAATCAGTGGAGTTTTCCTAATCATTTAAAATTAAGATCTGAGATATTTATGTCTAACTCCTAGGAAACTAAAGAGCTTTTCTCTCAAAAAAAAAGAGCTCTCAAGAGTTTGAGACACTGTTTTACCTCTCTTCAATACACAAACTGTGAGATCTCCTTTCAGCTGGAACTTATTTGAAAAAGTTAAACTATTTGAAAGTTATTACCAAAAGCCTTAGTGGTATTTTTTATTGGTGGACACCAGAATGGGAAAAATAAAGTCAACTTCAGTTCCAGATATTGTACATTATAAACAATAATTTATCCTTTAATAACACTGTAAAGCCTTTTCCATTCATTCATTCAAAAACATTTAGTTCTATCTGTTGACCATTGTGCTAATTGACGAGAATACAAAGATTTAAAACATGTTTCACATACTTTATCTCATTTTTGTCCAAGTCTTTAAATAGGAGTTAAAATTCAGATAGTTTAGTCACAACTGATTAAATTACTAGTATTATAATTCTCTACACTTTTAAGTGGACAATTAGTCCTGACTTCAGACTTCCTTGGGGAGCTAAATGACCACCTTACTAACTTATTTGTATTTAACAGGAACATCATCATTAACTGAGTGACCAACAAAACCAGCCAACATATTAGCCAGAACAAAGATCAAAGTACAAAACTAGTAAGATCTCGGAAACTTTTACATATGTAAATTATACTCTTGGACTAAAACAGATATAACTACAGAATTTTTGTCTGTCCTTCAAATGTTTCCATGATAAAACTGACATTAGAAAATCAATTCCTTTAACACCTTCTCTTGGTTAGTACAAACACAGTATCTATACACACATATACACACATAAAATCTATACCAAAATATGTCAAGAAATTATCTTGTCAAAATGTCTTTTCAGCAGTTTATATACTTATGTTATCTTGAAGAAACATCTAATTCTGATTTCTCAGAGATAGTAGAAAAAAAACCTAGATAAATCCTATTTAGAGGTGAAATTAAACAATATATTTCCCTCGATTCCACCATATCTGGCACACTAACGACTGTTTTGCTGGACTAAGAAATAAGAAATAGTTCAAGCATATGTCATTGCCTGAATATTGAGAATATCGCCTTTAGAATTGTCAAAAGGTAAACAAAGGAAATCATGCAAACAAGTCCTAACATTAGGAAATGGAGCACATGTGTATGGTCTAAAGTAGTAAGTGCCCAAACTTTTCAGATAGTATCTTTCTTGGTTATTTAAACGCTCACAAATATCCTTCCATATATCTTACTATACTTCAAAATGAGTTAATTTTATAATTAACTTCCAAGTACTCAGGTAAACTCAAGTTGTAATGAAATCGCTGGGAACTAGTGAGTCCCATTTTAGAAGTATAATGTGTTCTTGTTCTTGTAATTCTTGATGCAACTAAAAGTTTAGATTATGCACAGATGGCCAGAAAACAAGACCTTTCTTCAGTGGCTGATAACACTATAACCATTAGGAAAAAGACTCAACAGAAGAGGGAAGAATCAAGAATGATTGTTGGGTTTCTGGCGTGGGTAATTGCAGTATACTGGGAGGTATGTTGATGTTATCGACTGACATAGGGCATGTTGGAAAGAACAGATTAAGGGACTGGGAGGAGGGGAAAAGAACAGGTTCAACCTTAGATGATGAGCATGCTGTGCAGGCAAGAAATTCAAGTACCTGGGTCTTGTAGGCAGCTGAATATATTCATCTGGAGTTTTGGAGATCCAAGTCTAGAGAAATAAACTTGGGTATCCTCAGGACATAGAGAGGACGACCCTTTTTCGGTGTCAATTGTCAAAAAGTTTTTGTCAAGTTGTCCAATTTGGTATAAATGAAAATGTGAGAAAGCAACAAATAATTCTACTTCATCTCACTTCCAATTTATAAAATTAAGTTCAAATGACTGTTTTCATGTCTTTTGCTATAAGTTTTCTAGAATAATTCCTGTTATCTGAACTGTTTAACGTGAACTCCTAGAAAACTACTAGAAAATAGGAAACTATTTTCCACTCGTCTATTTAGTATCCTAGGCCCTTCTTCTCTATGCATTTTCTTTTAGTTGGTAAAGTACCTCACTTGAAGGACAATTAAGTTTCATAAAGAGCACTTAAAATTATAGGAACAGTGTGTACATAGCTTTTATCGCACTGGGCTAAACTTAATGTTTTTGCTTATATTTGCCTCCGCCCACATTTACATCGTCTCCTACTTCCTTATTAGTCACTGTATCTGACGAATCTTTTCGTCTGGTCCATAATAATCGATAAATACATTCTTGCAGAACAAATGAATGAAAAGTTAGGGGGAAATAAGCAGCATGAATTTTCTAATATACACTGTACTACAGTGCTATATGCCATACGCTGTTTTCAACATTGCCTTTGTTAAATAGCGTCCATGTGCTTTAAGTGTCACTTCCTCTATGTGGTCATTCCCATTATTTGAGAACAGGTCTCATCTTCTGGCTACGTTATATGATTAGCACCATCATTCATTTTTGTCTCCCTCACAATGCCAATCACTCAAAAGCAAACAAAATATCTAATTAATACACTTCAACCCCTTCCAGTTACATAGCATACAATATACTATAGTAATAAAAATGTCGAGGACATTTAATTTTTAAGTTCAGCTTTAAAGAGCAATTATGAGGACAAAAAAAGAGTCACCAAAGATGTCTTTCCTAAAATAAAATATTTGGCTTTTTAAAAATATCATGCGTATACATTTGAAGAATATATTCATTATGTAAAGAGAAGCACACTTGTATTAAATGTGGGCCTTTGGCCTAAAACAGGCAGTGAAGTTGCAGGAATACAGTTTATTCTCTTGTTCCTCAGGAGGATGTAGGTAGGTTTCCAATTAGGACCAAGATTTTGGAAAACCAGCAATTAGACACAACTTTATCCAAGATTTTGACTTATCATTTTTCCTGCTCATAAACTCATTCAAGAGTTCTACCGCATAAACTTTTTTTTCAAGTTAAATAGAAAATATTTAGGATTATGCATCTGGGTTGTTATAATCTAGAGCCAAGACTACTTTTGTCATTTCAGATCTGTTTCCAACTCACATTTAAACTTTTCCTTCTGCCTGAAAGAAGTTCTTTTCTGTTCTGAGATTAAAAAATGCATTTACATGCTATAATGCATCAGTTACAATTGGTGCTAACAAAATATTATTTCATGTATACACATTTTTCAGTAGTGTTTGGGAAAATGGCAAGACTCAGGTTATACTTAAATCAAGGTGAAGAAAACCACCTCCCTGACAGGTGGTGTTTCATTTTTATGTGTGGACAATTACTTCCATATCATATATCACCATATCTTGGCATATATAAATGATACATGTTTCTTCAGGATTTACTGGGCAATTTTAGATTTCTACACTTGGGGCACAAAAAAGTAACAAAAGACCCCTATCTGTTGGTCAAATAAAAAGAAGTTTCCCTCTCAAAATAATCTTACTCTCTGCAGGGGAAACTTCATACAAATTTCTCTGTATACTAGACTCATTAACATTACTTGAAAAATATGTGAGGCCAAAAACCAAAAATTGAATGAGGAATCCAAGAGATTTCAATTCTTGGTGAGTCCTGCCATCAACTTGCAAAGTAAATGACTTTGATGAAGTCACTGATTATCCTTTAGTATACAAATTGTAGTGATTTAAGCTCTCATAATTATTATGGGGCACACAAGTCCTCTGCAAATAACTAGTGCACTTTACTGCTTATGTTTCCATAATTCATTGTACTTACAAGGTATGTTTTTATACCTGTGAAGATGAACTATTAATACATAGTTTACTATATATTAATACATAGTTAATTATTAATATATTATTAATATATAGTTTCAGTTGCTTAACCAGTTTGCTGCCTTTAAAAAGTATTCTGGAACAGGTAAGGTTGTCTCAACTCTTAATTCCAATTTCTTCCTTTTTGTCAAAACTCTTTCTGGTATTCAGCATCAGGCTGTACCTCATACTACTTTTAATTTTAGAAGCCAGCATTCCTTATAACTCTATTTTTCCTTTGGGTATTAGCATTTTATTTAGATATTAGAATCCCCTCTTCAGCAATTTAACAAAGCCTTGGCTTAAGCCAGATGTATTACTTACCCCTCTATGTTTACACATTATTAATTTTCTTTAAGAATGCCAAAGGTAATCTAATCCTGGTTATAACATTTCTTTACGAAGTTAGGAAAAATTATATCAGTATTTTTAAAGATGCTTTGGAAAAGAACACAGCACTTTTCTTAATCTTATACTTTTCAATAAAATCCAAAGTCCCTGTTTCACTTTAAAATAGGCTGCTAGCCAGAGGTAGTAATAGTTACCTAAATGCATTGACCCAAGTTGTGTCACAGTAGTGTATATATAAACATATATGCTCTAGGCCCTAGTTCATATTGATGTGCAGGAAAGACATATATATATACCTCTTTATATAAAACAAGGCAAAGCACCTTTCTTCTCTGGGAAGAATTCCTAACCTTTTCCTTTGCCACATACAATGCTTTAGGAGGCTCCATCCTTGAATGAAACATCAACAGAGGATTCCCATATAGTAAGGACTTCTGGTTTGTGATGAAATAATGACATCCACAAGTCAAACTTGAGCTATTTTAATTAGGTAAGTTTACACATAAAGTCCCTAGTTAGCCAGATTTATTTGGTTATTCTAAATGTCTAAATTGACCTGTAACATTACTACAATTATTTCTCTCATACATGACCAATACTTAAAAATTTTTAAAACAAACCTACTATTAACACAGAACTGTACTTTCTTATTACGTTATGTTTTGGGGCTTAGCTTCCACATGCCACATCTCTATCACGCTGTTCAGTGCTTATGCACTACACAAATCACATTAAAGAAATAAGCAAAAAAGTATTAAAAACAGTAATTCATATATTTTATTAGAAAGGTGTGCTTTATTATAAGGAAAATTTAAATATAACCAACAATACCGAAAATAATGTAACTGGCATTTATAGCCTTGGTCAGAGTTCTTTATTAAACAGGCATTTGTTTGCTGTTCCATGAACAGTTAACAATCAGCTTATGCAACAAAATAGATAACTTGAAAAAGTGAATAAGAATACAGAATGATGAACCAGGAATTTGGGATGCTTTTGTGTTTTTTCTTATTTAACAGACATGGCTTTTAAAATGAAATCTGAAATAGAAAATTCATCTTCATGTACAGTTCTCTTTTCCTACAAGGTTTTGCAAAAAGGTTAAACAGTATTCTAAAGGTGGCTGAAGTTATGCTTTACATACTTTTTTTAAACTTCTTATATATACATTATCCAATTAACATTCTAACATTTTCATATACAAGTGGGACCATAAACATTCTGTAATAAGACTAGACACAAAATAATTTTACCCATGTATGTATATATTCTTTTGAAACATGTTTCCCAAAACGAAATTGCTCATTTAAAAGCAAACAACTGGTTAGAATTAATGTCTCCAGACACTGGGTCACGGGGCCTAGAAATCAGGTAAGAGTATATTGCTTTGGTTGAATATAATTAAATTTACTTTATGTGGCAGCATACTAAGCATATCAATGAACATCTAGTAAGTCAGTGTTCATTCTGTACTTTTAGCTATGAGTCTACATTAAAGTAATGGCAAGGCCTAATGGTCAATGTGGTATGGGCAAAAATTCCTTTCATCTTTTTTGGTTTTGCTTATAAAAAATTTATTTCTACCACCTTAGAGGAAGTTTTTTTTTTTTTTTTTTTTTTTTGAGTCAGAGTCTCACTCTCTTGCCTGGGGCGAGTGCCGTGGCGTCAGCCTAGCTCACAGCAACCTCAAACTCCTGGGCTCGAGCAATCCTACTGTCTCAGCCTCCCGAGTAGCTGGGACTACAGGCATGTGCCACCGTGCCGGGCTAATTTTTTCTATATATATTTTTAGCTGTCCAATTAATTTCTTTCTATTTTTGGTAGAGATGGGGTCTCGCTCTTGCTCAGGCTGGTCTCGAACTCCTGAGCTCAGGACGATCCGCCCACCTCGGCCTCCCAGAGTGCTAGGATTACAGGCGTGAGCCGCCGCGCCGGCCTTAGAGGAAGTTTTTAAGAATAAAAGAGACAAAAACAGAAAATAAACTTCACTGCCTGCCGATCAATGACATTGCGGGTTGGCAACCATTACAAGAACACAAACCCATGGGTTTCCGTCTGGGAAAGACTGTGTTCTGTAGGCCTAGTGAAGAACAAAGAAATACCCCGTGGGTGTGCCGATAAGGATCCCCAAAAGGTTTTGGTATAAAGAGGGATTTTGTAAAGTATTTATAAGATCTTAGGCTAAGAAGACAAAAAATGTCAGATTTAACAAGTTTAAACAGCTTTTTAAAAAACTTTGTGACATTAAATATCAAGATCAACTTTTTAAAAATAAAAAATATAGAGAACTGCAAAATGAAAAATGGAAGCAGGTATATGTTTGATGAAGAAAAAAATGCATTAATAAATTCTTATCTAAAAGACTCTTTTTCCCTATTATCATAATGACTAAATTGCCTGTCTTTAAAACCACTGGAATATGTAGGTTACTGACATTATGCCAAAGATGTCAAAATGTATTTTATTGCAAAAATATAAAAAGTTTTAAAATTGCATATGATGTTTTATACCATTTCACCAATAGACCAAGGCCAGTACATAACTTATCAAGCCAGAAAAACTTTAAAACAAAAATGATTAAAATTTTACTATGTATAATGAGTTATAAAAAGAATGTGATGCCATGCTATGTAGCATGATTCATTGCCAAATGCCCTCTTACATGGGGATAGTCACTAATATATCAATCTGAGTAAGTCAAACACATATAGCCTATGATAACATCCTTTATCTTCTTAAACACGGATACTTTCAATATATTACAATCATCTGAATAAACCTTTCAGTCAAATAATTTTATGGAGTAGAAAGTCATTTTATCAGTATGTTGACATTTTTATGAACTACTCTTTAGAAAGTGATGTTAAAGCCTATTGACTATTAAATCACTACTGTTTATTGATACATTGTAAATGTAAAAAAAGGAAAAAATCTGAAATCACAGAAAATGCTTGGCATCTACACAAACACATTCTCAGTGGACTAACCACTACTGTGTAATTTTGTCACTATAGGTCTTCTTGTTCCATACTTTTGCTTCATGCAGTGGGTTCAACAATATCCATGTTTGATCCAAACAGGGCAACTAATTGTTCTTCATAGGTGGCGATATTCCTTTTCATAATTTCCATGCAAGGTCCCAAAAGCCTTTCAAATGCTTGCACATCCATGGCTAAGAAAAAAGAGGAATAAAAGAAAAATAATGTTCTTTGCAAATCTGCAGAGTTTCTAAGTCATTTAGGATACCCCTTCCATATATTTCAACAATGCAATAGTATTTTTAGGTAAATATTGCAAAAATACAAGAAAAAGCATAAAGATTAAAATGTTCTACTTCAAAATGGAAGCAGCCACGGACTTCCTGGGCCACATTTTCCGCAATATGACGGGCAACGGTAAGTTGGTAGGAGGTTCCTGGTCTAAGCTGAGAAAAGAATGAGGGATTATCATAGAAAGGCCTTAGAATATTTAAAAATAAATTTTGATGTCTCCATCTTAGTAACACAAACTCTTCAAAGGTGGCAAGGGAGTTTTCTATCCTGTCTTCCCTTCTCAGGGTTTACAATGCCACGTGTGAAGGCCAAATGTTACCTTGTATAATTTTTACTCTTTTATACTATTGTCTGTGCAATTCAAAACAGCAGCCAACATAATGCTTTTGTCAACTTCTATAAGTACTTGCTTATGTCACTTTGCTTGCCTGTCTCACTCATTTTAAAACTGAATTTATAATAAATACAGTTGAAAATATCATATTCTCTACCATAAAAATACAAATTAAAATACAACTTTCTGCCTTTCAAATTGGCAAAAGTGAAAAAAGGCAATGTTTACAAGAATAGGGTGAATGGGCATTCTTGCTAGTGGTATGTCAACAGGTACAAATAGATGTGACCTGGCAATATATTTCAAAAGTCATTTTTTAAAAAATGCGTCTGAAAACCACTACAAAGGAAAAATTTTATATATAGAAAAGCCTTCTATATACAAAAAAATGCTCCCCCAAAAAAGCTGGAACCAAAACCCTCAAATATTTACCAGTGCAGAATGACTAAATAATTTATCATGTGTATATCTACCTAATAGAGTGTTAAAATTTGATATAATAAAATAAGCAAATTCCTAAGCTACGATGAATTTCAAAAGCCGATTACAAAATTGTTTAACACAGAAAACCCAGGTAAATAAAAATAAAGACAAGAAGAAATTATAATAGTGGGAATCACTGAGTGGTGGTGGTGGTGGTGACTCTTATTTTTCCTACATTTTCTATATTTCTCAGATTTTCTTTAATGTGAATATAATTATTATAGAAAAAGATTAAAAGAATTTCACTCATATCACCTTCACTCTTACTAATAGCTCCACTTAGGGAAACTACCTGTCAGTTTCTAATTGTCTTCTTTTCCATTCAAGTATAACACTTGGTTAATATTACACTTGTTTAAAACCTTTTAAAAAGTGCCTTCTCTAAGAAATTAATTCTGAAGATCCCTGCAAATCTTAACAACACTGAAATTAAGTTTACCCTATTGAATTGTGGATAATGAGCACAGAGAGGCTAATTACCGTGGAATCAATTTTCTTAAAGAAAATATCATCCATATTGCTATCTCCTGAATTATAATTTTCACTGTTAAAGCAAGGGATTTCTCAGATATAAAATCTCAGATACATACAGATGTCTTTGCTGAAGACGGCATTTCTGCCAAGCTACTCTGGTAGAAGAAAGTAATAAACAGCTGAACAGCAAAGAACATACGATTGTGCCTTCACAAACCTGAACCTGTGTGTTCTGCTGCTGAGATGAGTAAGGATTCTCAAAGACATTCCAACTTTCCCCCAAGGATCTTAATAATGAACTTTACGAAAAGAGTATTTTAGCCTTCTCTTTTGAGGAACATGGCACACGTTCATTAGACAGATTAGATATAAAACTTGGTACTTGGAATTCTTATTTTAATGACTAAAATAAGATGTCATACATATACAAAAGAACAAAATATATTTGTTTGTAAAAATTTTCAAAGAAAAGAATGGCTTACACAAATTGGTTTTATAATGCAATGAGTTCTAACCTTGTTACATGGGGACCACTAAACTTACGAACCCAGTAAAACGATCTGTACAACATGAATGCATAAAATGCAGACATAACAATTTCAACCAGAGGAAGCTTGTGCATCGTTATGATCCCTACCTAAACATTTGACGGTCCCAATGGCATGTGCAGAAGCTGCTCGAGGTTTGTTAGTTACCAGGGCAAGCTCTCCAAAGTACTGTCCCCGCGAACATCGAGCAATTTCTACTGCACCATTCTCTTCCACTTCTGATACACCCTGACAAGGTAATTGAAAATATTAAATTTTCCTCAGCTTATGAAAAGTAAAAGTTAATGTTAGTGTAATGTAAACATCAAAAATCTATTATGTTCCTTGCTAATAGTATGGGGTTTTTTAGAACTTAAGAATGCTTACCTTTCTTTTCATAGTAATCTTCACTTCTCCAGATTCTACAATGAAAAAAGAATCAGCCAATTCTCCCTATTAGAATGAAACAACAAAAATAGAGGGTGAAAATGCAAATGTATTTGATAACAATCCTGTTGCTCATCATACCCCTGAAATCAGTCCAACCCAATGTACAGATATTTGCCTGAAAAGCGAAACCCCATGGGAACAGGCTATCCCAACTTACAAATCGAGAGGTTACGATTGACAATTATATAGTAATGGTTTCATTTGTAAAAGTATTTGAAATACACTTTCTACCACCGCATTTCCTCTAAAAGCCAAGAAAATGTGGCACATAACACTGGGGTGAGAAATTCACTCAGGATAACAGGCGACACGGCGAGAAATGGCAACAGTGCTGTGTATCCCAGCGGCGTCCCCTCAGTCGGCAGGAGTATGTCTGCTGATCCTGCGCTCCTCAGGAAGAGCTAAACTGCGCACCTGTGTCCTCCTAACAGAACGAGCCATTGGTGCGGGGAGCCAAGATAACCTACGGACTGGCCAAGAGCAGAAAGCACCCAGATGCAGCAGAAAGCAGATGTGGGCCTTAATTTTTACTACAGTTAAGGACCAAACTCTGAAATGCCAGTCTATTGATAATCCATCTCAAGCCTCTGAAAAGACTACTTAAAGAAAAGCGTTGCCATTTCTAACCCCATGCCCATTTTTTCTCATCGTCGTTTTCAAATGAACTCTGCCTTGATTTCGAAGGATGCCTTCTGAATTAAACAATACGACATAGAAGATAAATAACACAGACACTGACTCTTCTGAGCCTCTCAAAGTGATTCTAGAGAAACTTAGGTATTTTAAAACTTTTTAGTACAAATTCAAAAAGATAGTTATTTTATTTATTTATTTTTCTATTTGCTTCTGTGGGTGACTTTACAAAAAAAATTAGTATCAGATTACATCACAAAAATGTTGAATTTACATTTGTATAACATATAGAGCAGACATGTACGTTTATAAATGCTTACAAGACAACTAATATGTAAAAGTATTTTTAGGGATAGCATATTTCCTCTCAGGTTTTCATGAGAGCCTCGCTTGTTAAATTTTCAAGTGTTTTGAATCATAATAGATCTATTAGCTGCTGTGAAATGTTTTGCTTGTTTGATCTCAAAGCGTGCTCTAAGTGTTTGTAAAACGGGTGAAATCTGAATAAAGTCTGTGGATTGCGCCAACGTCAGTTTCCTAGTTTTGATACTGTACAATAGCAATGCAAGATGCATTGAAAAAAACTGGGTGAAAAGTACATGGGACTTCTCAGTACTATTTTTACAACTTCCTGTGAATCTATAATTATTTCAAAATAAAACCTTAAAAAATCATTTAAAACATGCTCTATACTTTATTGTTTACCAATTTATATAGCAGAACCTTAGCCTTGTTTGACTTCACTTCTTCTCAATCCCTGGCTGCTCTAATTATCTTTCTATCCTATGGGGGAGGGGGGTGGTTGAGAGATTTATTTGTTTATTCGCCTTCTAAAACAATTATCTTTTCCTCAATCTCATAGGCCTTGAATCTTGTTTCACAAATAAAGGAAGAGACAATATTTCAGATAAAGAGCCCAATAAAGTTATAATACTGTGATACACAAATTACCGAATCTATTAAATATCCATTTAAATCATTTGCTCAATGCTTCAAAAACGTAACCAGGAAACAGGGTACTATCATCTGCGTGCTTTACCTGTGAACTCCAACTGTCTCCACAAATTCCACTGTTTGGCAGACCTCATTCTGAGGTATGTAATATTATCGGTTCCAACTGGGATCTCAGAAAAGCATTAGGAGTTAAGTAACATGTTGGCCCACATTTAGTGATTGGAAACCAATACAGTTTATGGTGCAGTGTGTTCCCTTCTTGGTGAATTTTATCAGGGAGCAGCTTTAGGAGGTTTCATCATGAACTGATCATTCTAAACTACAGTATCTTCCAATGTTATCTTCCAGGTCCTCATTAATCTCATGGAACACTCACTTGGTTTTTCCTTTTATAAATGACATATTACTCTTTATACAGATGTGAATTTCACATCACATTCAAATATAAAATTATGTAGAAAACTACTGGATGGTTTAATACATATTCATTAAGAGGTAATTATATAAACAAAAATATTTAAATAGCTTAATGGCTATAAATTAAACCATTTTAACAGGTCATTTGCTAGAAGTAATATTCATTTAATCCATCACTGTATACAATTTATAGAAACATATGAAAAGTTTATCAAGATTTACAATGTATAAAAACCTTTTGGAATATAACCCTAAACTGTATTACATTTAAAAATGTTATACCTGAGCAATGATTTGTTCTCCATCGTTGTATACTTTGGTGCCTATCACATCTACTACTTTCAGGCGTTCAGAAACCTACAAAGAAAAAAAAAGAACATTAAATAGAAGCCAATTAATTGCATAATCTTATCTACTTTAGAGGTTAAAAACTGGTTTCCTATAGGCCAAATAAAACAGGCAGTATGTAGATTGTATGTGTGTTTGTTATACTAATTAACTTTCAGTATTTTAAAATAAATTTTTTATAAAAATTTGAATTTCCAGCTTCTTTTGAAAAATCAGAAGACTCAGCAACACTCAGCCCATATTTCCACGTGACAAAAATAAAAGTATGGTGGACTACCAGCTGTTTCTTTAGATGGAGTACATGCCAAAATCCCTTCCTGGCTTGGTTTTCTTTGTGTCAACTGGCTGGCTCTAAAGGCATTGGATTTCCAACCCCTGACCTATTTTTAATTAAAGAGATATGCTGCTGGAGAAGATCAGCTGCCTAACATGCATTCTGTAATGTGGCCAAAATTTCTGCCAGGCATAGACTGACAATCCCAACAGAGGCATTGGAAAGGAGAGAAGCACTACTATTTTGACAGCTGCCGTTTTCTAAGACATTGTGGGTACATATATATGCCCCTCTTTAATTAATCTCAAAATAGTCCAAATATGAGACTAAAATATCTAAAAAATATTGAATTTAACAATGAAGTATGGGCAGTAAAGTTGAATTTTTAGGGTAACAACCACCTACTCTCTCTCTCACAGGTCTCTACCTTCAAAGACAAAAACATAACAGCTAGTCTCATTGAGCAGCCATCTGGGCTAAGAACTGAAGGAGAAGAGGGAAGGAGCCACAGGACCATGTAGCAGGACACTCCAGACAGATGGCCAGTACAAAGGCCTGCAGCAGGTGTGGGCCAGGTGTGTCTGAGGAACAGCAAGAGGCTAGCGTGCCTGCAGTGGGATGATACACACGGAGCAAGAGGAAGTGGGGCCAGGGGTAACTGGGTAGGCATGGACAGACTGCGCAGGCCTCAGTGTGAGGCGGCTCCTTCACAGAGGAGTGCCATGATCTGGGTTTTAAAAGTATTTTTCTGCTGGCTGCAATAAACCAGGCAAGAGGTGAAGAAGGCTCAGACAGAAGGTGATGGTGGTGAAATTGGTGGGAAATGACCAGATGCTAACTATATCCCAAAGATAGGGCAGGTAGGATTACTAACAGATTGGAGGTGGGTGGGGAAAACAGATGAGTCAGTGCTAACTCCAAGGTTTCTGGCCCAAGACGCTGGAAAGATGGTGTTGTCATCTACTAACATGGGGAAGACAGAAAGGGAGGAGATCTAGGATGTGTCAGATTTGAGATGGCTATTAGACATCCAAGAAGGGATCTTAAATTTGCAGCTGGATAAATGAGTCTGGCATTCAAGGGAAGGGCCTTGCCCAGTGATGCCAATTTTAGGAGGCATCAGCATTTAGACAGTACAGTCCCCAACTTACATAATGGTTTGACTTATGATTTTTTTGACCTTACAATGTTGCAAAAGCAACACACATTCAGTAGAAACCATACTTCAAATTTTGATCTTTTCCAGCTAGTGACAAGCAGTACGATACTCTTTAGCAACGCTGGGCAGCGGCAGCGAGCCATGGTGCCCAGTCAGCCATGTAATCATGAGAGTAAACAACAGATACTCTACAGCGTACTGTGTTGCCAGATGATTTTGCCCAGCTATAGGCTAACGTAAGTGTTCTGAGCATGTTTCAGGTAGGCTAGGCTAAGCTATGATGTTCAGTAGGTGTATTAAATGTATTTCAACTTAGGATATTTTCACCTTACAATGGGTTTACTGGGACATGACCCCATCGTAAGTCGAGGAGCATCTGTATTTAAAGCCTTTGACATGTTCACCAAGTAAATATGTGTAGCATGAAAAGAGAAGAGGCCAAAGATGGAGGCGGAGAATGCCAATTTGAAGAGGAAAAGACAAATAAACAGCAAAGATGACTGAGGGGGACAGGTCAGCGAGGTCATTTCCTATAAAGGTACAACTAGTGGCTCTTGTCTACATTTATATTATTAAGTCTGCTATCAGATAAAGACCACATATAAATTTTCTATAGATGCTGAGTTGGAGTATGTTACTTTTTTTAAAAACAAATGCAGTTAAAGGTACTGAAGTACTGAGTTATAAAATCTAACACTACCATTTGATCTTTTCAAATGAAAATAGAGTTTTTTTATTCAAAAACAATTTTCTATAGAACTATATATCCCAGCAAAACAGAAGCTTTTAAAGCAAAAGAAAATAAAAGCATACTTACCTCCAAAGATTTAAGGAATGGCAGTGACTCAATAAAGCTTTCATACATTTTTCTCTTTTTGGCATTATTTTTGACAATTATTCTCCTGAATGTTACCCTGTCCTAAAGGCAGAATATCAAATACAAAGACAGTTAAAAGGTAGGTTTTAGGAGGAAAGGGGGAAAAAGGTCTGAACAAATTGTTTCTTATAGGGAATAAAATAAAACTAACAATAATTGAAGATTTTGAAATAAAAGATCAACACCATGATACTTTTAATGCAACTCATTTCATATTCTTATGTCTTCAAGCACAAAACATAATATAGAACTATATATAAAATACTTTCTTTTTTTAAAAAGGAAAATCAGCTTTACTTTTATTAATATTTGCAACGGAGGTCTGACTAACATGTTGGGCTATACCCACAAGGAGGCACTGTCGTACCATTTAAAAAAATGCATCCTAGCACCGTGTTCCTTTACTGTGGATGGCAGCCCTAGAGGGGTGAAAATCAATTAGGCAGGACATAACCATTTTTATAAAAAATAAAGTAGAACAAAATCTTGGAGTACATTTCTCATAGTAAAGTATTGTTTTCTTAAATATTTCAGTCATACACAAACAAATGCATCACAAATGGTGTGATGTTACTAATGTGTTTCTTAATCTCGGTTGAAGTAAAAAAACATGGAAAACTAAAGAAATGTTTTAAATCATAAAGCAATTATAATGTGAGAGATCTTGAAAAATTATATGCTTTAGGTTCTTTTGCATTCTCATGAAATGTCAGAATTTTCTTTTTACATATGTGAAGGCACACAGAAACTACTTTCTTCTCAAATAAAGTCTAATTCCAGTGTTTATCATGTTCATAATCTAATATGTTCCTAATTATGTTTATATTATATAACCTCAAAATTATGGAACTCAATTAAGGAACTGGGGAAATTTTTAAGGATAACAGCTCAAAAAACGATTTTCCTAAAAATTTTATTTTGAAAAATTTCTTATAAAACATTATTTTAGTTCTTAAATAAAAGTTCCCATAATTATATTAGTTTGACATTCATTGGTAAATAATTACACCATTTTAGTAAAATAAAAATTGAGATACGTTATTTAATAAATTACTATACCAACATATTAAGGCTAAATTTAAATGAAAACATACAAGGGGGGGAAATGCCAATGTAGATGTAAGCCTCTAGGTGCGATGGAATGAATGTTTGTGTCCCCCACCCATTTCATATGATGAAGTCCTAACCCCCCAACACGATGATGGTATCAGGTGGTGAGGCCTTTGGGAGATGATTAGGTCATGAGGGTAGAGCCTCATGAATGGTATCAGTGCCCTTATAAAAGGGATCCCAGGGAGCTCCCTCCCAACTTCCACCAGGTGAGAACACAGATAGAAGATGCCATCTGGGAAAGAGGAAGCAGGCCCTCACCAGACACGGAATCTTCTGTCAGTGCCTTGTCTGGACTTCTCAGCCTCCAGAACTGTGAGAAATGTCTGTTGTTTAAGCCACCCGTTCTATGGTAGTTTGTTACAGCAGCCCAAAAGGACTAAGACACTAGAAAATCAAACATCCTGTTCCCCAATTTACTTTGTTATAATTTTGATATTGGCTGTAATTTGGACTTGTTGTACCCTTACTAATTTATTAAAAAGAGAAAATTTTACAAGATAATTCACACAAATATTGACATCAATTCCAATTTCAATCATTTCTGGCTTTGCATCTGAATTATTTAAAAGGATTTCTGAGATCCCAGACATTAATGACTGAAAGTCTTTGTATATAGGGCTCTACAATCTATATTTCATAAAAGCTTCCCATAACCTGATTATATACCTGATAAGATGGTTTATGGACAGACTTTACTGCAAAACAGAGAAGACCCAAAATCATTTAGCAATTTGGAAATTAATCATAATGAATTATATCTCTCAGAAAGAATTTTCTATTAGTGGCCCAACTCTTCACATCCACTGTGACATATAAAGTCCAGAATTTTAAATGCTTTCATCCGAAAGTCATTTCAATAATCACCTGAGTTATCAGGATGGCCATGTAGATCCAGTTAATCCCCTAAGGCTAACAGTGACCAAGTATCATTTACAGAGTTAGTCTGTTCTATAAAGGACTTTTCCCTTAGGATTTGCTTATCTTTACTGCACTTATATGGCTGAGTCCCAGTCTGTTGACCTCAAAATAAAAATTATTTTTCTATTCGTCTTTCCTGAAAAGGGGTTAGGTAGACTTAAAAACCAGGTTTGAAATATTAAGTAATTATGTTAATTATTCCAATTTTTTAAAAAAGCTATTGCACTTACACATAAAGTGATTTTCACAAACTGCCCACTTTTATAATGTTTAATATAACATGGATAGACTACTGTAATAAAAATCTCTAAAAATGATTAATCCTTCTTGGGAGCTTAAATGTTACACATACTGGGAAATTCTGGGCCTAATTATATTAATACTTAATTATGGTTTCTACCAGGGCTGAAAACTATACGTAATCAAAGAGGACAACCTGCAAAATATTTAATCTTATTCTGAGGATGTGCAAGAAGGAAGCTTCTTTGCTGTGTGACAATCTGACCCTGGCTGGCAACCCCATCGGGGTGAGTAAATTTTAAAATTATACCTTCCTTAATAAAATAGGTTACGGTAGACTCTAGATTCATCCCACCACTTTGATGACAGCCAGACACTTCCTGTGGACCAAGGTCTGCACTGGTTTGGAGTTTTTTTTCTTTGCTAGCTTTGGGTATTCGAATCTTTGATAGTCCTTAAAACACTTCAGATGAGTTTCCTTCCACCTGAAACAATGCCAATTTCTCTTCTAATACTTAAAAAAGTGACTCATCACATTTTTAATAAGTATACAGTTATGCCTGGTCCTAATAAAAAATGTAAAATGTCTTGTTTCTCTGATCAAGAGATATTTTTATCAGCTGAATCCACTTCAGAGTCAAATGCTGAATTGTGACTAAATACCATGTGACTTATGTAATGCTATATACAGGAGTCCTTGGAAATAAGACTGTTAACCAACCTCACATTTATTTCAACCTCTTTTCCTTCCACAAAAGGATTTGAGAGAAATAACCACACATCAGAACTATAGGGAGGGTTGTTTTCATCAATTTAAAAAGAAAATACATCTATTGTAAACATTCCCCTAAATGGGTGCCGCTTGAAGAGTGGTCTCACACCAAGCAGCACTGGCATCTCCTGGGAGCTTAGGAGAAATGCAGAATCACAAGCCTCACCCCAGACCACTGAATCAAAATCTGCATCTCCCAGATCACCTTTAGTAGTACTGAATGATTGCATCCTATCATATGTGAAAAGACTCTCCCCCCACTCCTGTCCCCTTGCCCAAATACACCTTCAAATCCGCTAAGTCTTGTAGAAATACCACCATTGAGAAACATATTTAAAAGTAATAACGCACAGGTCGCACAGCTGGAGATTCTGATTGAATTTGTCTGCAGGGGGGCCTAGCCAAGAGGATTTTGTTAATACCCCAGGCAATTCTGATGTGCAGCTCCATGAGAAGCACTGGCACCAAGCATTTTTTCTCTACGCAGCTGCTTTGAAACGCAAAGTTGTTACCAATCAATTTATACCACCAAGGGAATCAGTTTATATTGGCTTCTCAAACTCCAGCATGCATCAGAATCACCTGGAAGGCTTGGTCAAACACAGATTGCTGGGCCCCATCTCCAGAATTTGTGATTCAGTAGGTCAGAATCAGCAGGTAAGGCCCAGAGCTGGCATTTCTAACAAGTTCCCAGGTGATATGGATGCTGCTGTTCAGTGGACCACACTTCGGGAACCACCGATTTATCAGATTATAATACTTACCTCAGAAAGCTATCTGAGAAAAAGCCCTGAAGGCTTTGTTTGTGTGGGTGGTTACTTTTAAAAGTGGGTAAGACAGGAACATTTCAAATCTGAGCGCCCTTCCCAGGGCCAGCAGGTCCCCAGCCCATGACTTGACTGGAGGAGTGAGGGCAAGGACACAGAGATTTGACTTAGCACAGCCTTCCTGCCCCACAGCTCAGCATAATAAATTCCCCAGTGACTGATGATCCCTATTAGAATTGAAGTACTGTATCTACCTCGCTACTGTCATAACAATTGTTACAAATGACAACATTCAGGTCAAATAAATATTTCACTCACCAAACCCCACAGAGCACCAGGAGAGGTAGCAGTGATTGTAGCTGCTCTGGGTGTATTGTACATTAAGGCCAGTTCGCCGAAACTCCCGCGATTATCGTAGTTACCAACACATCTTCCAACACCATCACATTTTACATAAATATCAAATGTTCCTCTGTTGGGCATATGTAAATTAGAGGTGAAAGTAATCCAAGTAAAATCGCATTAAAATGAAACATTACTTCAGAAAAGAGCCCTGTGCAATAAAACCTGATTTCTAGCCTATCTATTCCCTCTGATGACAAGTAATAAAAGGGCATCAATATGTGCCAATCTGTTCCAGACCATGTGCCTGACAGGAAAATGGGATTAAACAATAAAAACTTAAGAGAACACAATAAATGATAAAAATATAATTAAGAATACAACCAACTAGCATATGCATAGAAAATCATCTGAAAAAATATATATCAAACCACTGACTATAGTTATTAATGTAATATAGTTTTTAATATAATTCATGAATAAAATGACTGTTTCAAGGATATCTTTCTAGAATTTGTTCCATGGATAATTATTTTTCAAGTACAGGTTGAGTATTGCTTATATCCAAAATGCCTGGGACTGGAAATGTTTCAAATTCTGGATTTTTGGGGGTTGAGGAATATTTGCATATATATAATGAAATATCTTAAGGATGGAACCCAAATATTAACATAAAATTCATTTTATGTTCATTTTATAACATAAAATTCATTTATGTTTCACATATACTTTTTACACATAGTCTAAAGATAATTTTATATAACATTTTTAATAGTTTTGTGCAAGAAACAAAGTTTGTGCACATTGAACCATCAGAAAGCGAAGGTGTCATTATCTCAGCCACCCATGTGGACAATCTGGTTGTTTGGCATGCCATCATTCCTGACTCTGAATTTATTATATATGCTACCAATAAGCAATCATTTTCTTACGCTTATTCACACATAAGTACTTAACAGTAAAAAAATATGACATGCCATTAATACAGCTGAAAAAATATTATAACGTATGGCTGGGCATGGTGGCTCATGCCTGAAATCCTAGCATTCTGGGAGGCCGAGGCGGAAGGACTGCCCAGCCTGAGCAAGAGCGAGACCCCGTCTCTACTAAAAATAGAAAAACTAGCCGGGCATCGTGGCACATTCCTGTAGTCCCAGCTACTCAGGAGGCTAAGGCGGCAGAATCGCTTGAGCCCAAGAGTTTGAAGTTGCTGTGAGCTATGATGACGGCACCGCACCCTACCCAGGGCAACTGAGCAAGACTCTGTCTCAAAAAAAAAAAAAAATTTACGTGTTCAGGGTAACTAGGCACAGTAGTATCATCAGAATACCTGTATCAGCTTTAAACAGCAACAACAAACAATGGCAGGCTTTCAGTCTCCAGCTACGAGGCTGTGTTTTGATTAGAAGATTACTGTATGCCGTACAGTAACCCCCTTGGGGATGCTGAATAAACTGCGTTGTGTGCCTGTGTTTTGACTGCAATCCATCACAAGGTCAAGTGTGGAATTTTCCACTTGTGGTGTCACACTGGCACTCAAAAAGTTTTGGGTTTTGGAGCACTTTGGATTTTCAGATTAGGGATGCTGTACAGATTAAACTCTTCTATTTATACTGTTTACATTTCTCCACTGAAAATGTTTTCTACACTTACTACTTTGAATAGGGTAAAATACAACACAACAAAATGTGCTGATGGGAAGTAATAGGAGCTACCAGTCCAGCTGAAATCCCAGCAGTCTAAAGTCTGTTAAAGTGTCTTGTGCCGCTTTTCATACAGGTTTCTTCCCTGATGATGTGAGGCCTCGGGCAGTGCAGCGCCACGGAAAGGGCATGAACAGGGCCAGGAGACCTGGCTGTGGGGCTGGCTCTATGTTGATCATTTGGGTGATCTTAACCGTGTCCCATCGCGTCTATGGGCCTCAGTATTTTCACCTGTCAAGTGGGTGATGAGGATCTAACTGAAAATGAAATGTACTATATACAAATGGAAGGCAGTTCTTATAGTCAAAAATACCCACTAAAGGATTATTAATACTGTATTATATTCAGGCTTCTCATAGTCCCCTACAATTAAACACAAACAGTTGAACTTCTGATGTATTTCATTGATGAAAACTATTAATGATACCAAAATCATGACTTTGATTTATGTATGGGATAACTGGTTTTTTTCTATTTTAAAATCCCGGCTAGTACCTCAGTAATGGGTCACCGAGCACTAGGGATGAGGGAACGGAGGAATCAGTGAAAACCCTTGACTTAAAAGCATGCGTGACTGATACATGAAAGGTACCACCCACAGTGCCAAGATCAAGAAATGAGGCTTAAGGAAACAGAAGAGGTAATTTTCAGCAAGGCCTCTGAGTTGAACACAGCTCTACCCAGATAGCAAATGTAATCCAATAAATCAGGTGGGGAGGTGACCTGCGTTCTATGCAAAATGGGAGGGGTTAGAGATACCAGTTGTCTTATGAGCACTCAATCATTATTTTATAAAAGTGAAGAAATAAAGACTCAGTTCAGACTGTGCCCCTATTACATTTTAGGACTTGTCTATTTACCACATAAGGCACATTGTTCTTTTATGAAGTAAAGCACAACTTAAATTTTCTGAAAATAGATTTTCAATATAAATGCATACCTTGTCATTTAAATAAAATAATTTCTCTAGAAATATTTTTAAAAACAAACAATAATGCACAAACAACTTCTGGAAGGACACACAAGCTACTCACTATACTGACCGAATGATGCTGAAGCAGCAAGATGAGTTACTTTTCACATTATGCCTGTCTAAAATATTTGAAATTTTTATTTTTTTATTTTTCTTTTTGATTTAGAGACAGGGGCTCACTCTGTCGCCCAGGCTGGGCTCAAGCAATCCTCTCACCTCAACCTCTAGAAGTAGCTGGAACTATAGGTGCATGCTACCACACCAGGCTAACTGATAATTTTTTTTTAAGACAGGCTCTCTCTTGTTACCCAGACTGGTCTTGAACACCTGGCCTTAAGTGATCCTCCAGCCTCAGCCTCCCAAAGTTCTGGGATTACAGGTGTGAGCCACCGTGCCTGGCCTATTTGAAATTTTCAAACCATGAGCATGCTTTGCTTTTACAGTTAATAAAAAAGAACCTTAAAAAAAAACACAGATTATACTGTGATTTAACATCTTAGATGCTGCATTATACTTCTATTCTCACTGTAATAGGCATCTACTGCATGTTAATACTATTACATACTATCTCTCAAATATAATTTAGCAAATGAGGACACTCACATTAAATGACTGAGATTTATAAATTATACTAACCAAAAGTCATCAGTTGCTCTATAAACTATGCTTCTTTTCATGATCTACTATGGTTTCACTATATGTATTTACAACGGGTTTACAGTGCCTATTATGTAGTAATAAGAGTAAAGAGACAATAGCAACTATCATACATTAACTTGTCAGTTTCCATAATAACCATTGAGATTTTATACAAAAGGTTCTTTAAATTTCGGTGTACGTCTGGGCCAAACTTACCTGTCAATTACATAAAAGTTGTCGCCATCATCACCTTGATCAATTACATGCTCCCCATCTTTGACCAACTTTTCAAACATGGCATCTAATACTTGAGACATCTGCTCCTATTTTTGAAAAAGATAAGATAGAATCTTTATCTAGAAAATGTTTTCTTAAGTAACCATAATTACCCTTTATATTTCTGTGAACAAGCTCAAGGAAATGGAAATATCATCATTGCCATTAAGTCTTGTCAGAAAAACACACAGTATTAAAAAAAAGAAAGAAAAATACATAGTACAGTCTTTCTTACCACGTACAAGCAAGATGATTATATATTTACTCATATTCAGTATCTGAATGAAAGTAATTATAATTAGTCTCAGAATATTTACAACTAACACCACTTTAAAAAGGAAAAATAACCACCATACCACCACATACCTTGTGAAATGACCAGGTTAGTAAAAGCAGGTTCAAATTTCTTTTCAAGATACCTGTTTTTAAAACTTCCCTATATTAGTCATCACTAGGATTTATGTAGAAATCTCCTAAATACTTAGTGAATTTAGATCTTGACTCCAATTCTGCTTTTTGGTTTAGCTCCAAAACCAAAATAGAACAAAATAGAAAAACAACAAAAGCAAAACCAAAAATGACTGGCAAATATTCTGTCACTATTCTTTGTCATTAAGATTCTCTTCAACAAGCAACCATTTTTTCATGTTTTTGACCATTTGTCTATCTTCTTTCAAAAAACTTCTCTTTGTATTATTTGCACACTTTTTGATGGGTTTGTTTGGTTTTTTTCTTGATTTGTTTGAGTTCTTTGTAGATTCTGGATTATCAGTCCTCTGTCAGATGTATCATTTGCAAATATTTTCTCCCATTCTGTAGGTTGTCTATTCACTCTGTTCATTATTTCCTTAGCTGTGCAGAAGCTTTTTAATGTCATTAAGTCCCATTTATTTATTTTTGTTGTTGCTATATTTGCCTGTGGGGTCTTAGTCATAAATTCTTTGCCTAGGCTGATGTCTAGAAGAGTTTTTCCTACATTTTCTTCTAGAATTTCTATGGTTTCATGCCTTACATTTAAAGTCTTTAATCCATCTGGAATTAATTTTTGTATATGGTGAGAAATAGGGATCCTATTTCATTCTTCTGCATGAGGCTATCCAATTTTCCAAGCACCATCACTAATCATCAGGGAAATACAAATTAAAACTATAATGAGATACTGTCTTACCCTTATCAGAATGGCCATTATTAAAAAGTTAAAAAACAATTGATGCCGGTGTGCAGGCAGAGAGAAAGGAATGCTTATACACTGTTGGTGGGACTGCAAATTAGTATAACATCTATGGAAAACAGTGGGGAGATTCCTCAAAGAAATAAATGTAGACCCATCATTTGATCCAGGAATCCCACTGCTGGGTACCTACCCAAAGGAAATGAAGTGATTTTATCAAAAAGACACCTGCACTTGAATGTTTATTGCAGCACAATTCACAATTGCAAAGATGTGGAATCAACCTAAGTGCCCATCAATTCATGAGTGAATAAAGAAAATGTGGTGTCTACTAGCTCTCTGGGAGGCCGAGGCGGGCGGATTGTTTGAGCTCAGGAGTTTGAAACCAGCCTGAGCAAGAGCGAGACCCCGTCTCTACTAAAAATAGACAGAAATTAATTGGACAACTAAAAATATATAGAAAAAATTAGCCAGGCATGGTGGCGCATGCCTGTATTCCCAGCTACTTGGGAGACTGAGGCAGGAGGATCGCTTGAGCCCAAGAGTTTGAGGTTGCTGTGAGCTAGGATGACGCCACGGCACTCTAGCCCGGGCAACACAGTGAGACTCTGTCTCAAAAAAAAGAAAATGTGGTGCATATATATACCATTGAGTACTACTTAGCCACAAAAAGGAATGAAATAGTGTCATTTACAGCAACATGGAGGGAACTAGAGACCATTATCCTAAGTGAAGTTATCTCAGGAATGGAAGACCAAACACCATTTGGTCTCACTAATAAGAGGGAGCTAATAGATGGGTACACACAGGCACAAATTAGCACAAAGGACATAAGAAACCAAGGGGGGAGGGAAGAAGGGCGGGAGGTGTGTGTGGGATAAAAACTTAGCTGTTGGGTACAATGAACACTATTCTGATGATGGGCACACCAAAAGCCCTGACTTAAGTATTATACGAGACACCCTCGTAACAAAAACACTTGTGCCCCCTTAATTGATATTTTGAAATAAAAAACAAAAAAATTAAAATTAAAAAAAAGCAGCCATTCACCTTACTAGTGCAGATTTGTCAGAAACATCAAAACTATTATTCAACTACTTAAACTACATAAAATTTGAATCGGCTAAAGTGTGGTTGAAAAGGCTCAAAGATAAACTTCAGCAAATGAGAATAAACTAGGAGGTGAAAGAAATCTTTCCTCAGAACACATACAGGAACAATTCAAAGACCTTTGAATAGACAGAACAAATGGATATGGAGAAAAAGTGTAGTACAATAGTAACAGAAAATTTTAGAGCATTATTTGCTCTGCCACTTATTAGCTCTGAGCCCTTGGTCAAGACATTCCCTCTGGGTATAAAAAGGGTGTAACACTAACTGCTCAGGCCAAAATCAATCATTATTATAAGTAAATTCAGGAGCTAAAGATAGATTCAAGGGGGAAAAAGAGATGCAAGGGGGAAACAAGCTGAAGAAACAAGATATTCTGGATTAAAAGATAACAGACTACATGTGATTCTCTTCCTTTTGAGACTCCATTAGAATTTTATAGGGAATAGGAAAATAGGAATCCACAACAGTATACAGCACAGGAAGGGGCAGCTGACGGCTGAGAGAGTTCCAGGGCAAAGGCAAGTTAAATGTGGCAGAGGGAGCAGACCAGAGTGGCACAGATGAGCGTGGAGGGGCCGACATGCCCTGTAGGGCACCAGGAAGCTCCAGACTGGAAAATAACCGGTTCTCTCATGGTGAGAATGAGAGACAAAGATTGAAAACAAATGGATTGATTTAAAGTCCTTACAGGGATCAATCTACACCTTCCTTCGAAATCCCTCTACCCTGAACACAGAAAGCCCGGCATCCAAGTGTTGACCCCAACTCTTCCCAGGCCAAAGATCAAAAAGACACGGAACAAATTAGAAAGAACTAGAACAGATACTGTGAACACTGGTGCCCTGTGACGAAGACCTTCACTTGCTGGGATTTAGGGGTTCCCCAATGTAGCAGCTGGCTCCCTGTCAGCTCAACCTACACAGTGCATTGGTTGACAGGCCTGGCCTACTTACTCAGAGCTCTCAATCGGCTTTTTATTGCTCCTCTGGTCACCTACAGGACTAAGATAAACAGCAAAACACCACATGAGATAGATATTTCAGGAACAGTAGAGAGCTTTCAGAAAGTTCTACTTGCATACCTAGAGACATTCAAGATGATATTATATCTATGAGACAAAAAAATATATATATACAATGTTTAGAAAAAGAGCATTAGAGAAAAATGGGTGACTTGTGAATTAAAAAATGGGATTGCCAATTTCTTCCTTTAAAATAGACTTTTTAAAAGCAGTTTCAGGTTTACAGAAAAATTGAACAGAAAGACATCCCATATATTCCCTGCCCCCACACGTGCCCCGCACACGCACAGCCTCCCCCACCATTGACATCTCCCATCCCTTACAACTGATGCCCCTACGCTGACATCATCGTCACTCAAAGTCCATGGTTTATATTAGGGTTTACTCTCACTGTTGTAAATTATAAGCGTTTGACAAATGTACAATGACACATAACCACCATTACAAAAATTTTTTGAAGTAAATAAAAAACTACGAAGATAAACTAAAACCAAAAACCTCAAAAAAAGTCAATAAAGAGAGAGATAGGAGTTCCAGAGAAAGTAAAATGATAGAGAAAACAAAAGGGAGGAAATAAAGAAATATGAGATGAATTTTTCAGGACCAAAGGACACAAGTTTTCAGACCAAAAGTGCCTAGGTTCAACTGATGACCAAAACCCCCCCACTAACATAACATAATGTATTTTTAGAACACCAAGATAAAGAAAAGATCTGCAAAGCTTCCAGAAATGGGCAAGGGGGGGGTTCTTAAAAATATAAAAAGATGCTCAACTTCTCTCAAAATGAAGAGAAATGCAAATTAAAACCGAAATGAGATACCACTTTTCACTTGTCTGATTCAAAAAGATACAAATATTAGAATAACACACTGTGTTACAGACCGTGTGGGAAAGACACATTCTCACACAGACTTCTAAAGAGAAGGCAAATTCTACAAAAAACGATCTGTCAAAATTTAATAAAATTTCAAATATGTACACCCTTCCACCTTACTATTTCTTTTCTAGTTATTCTAGAGATATTTGTGAAATGACATGTGCACCAGCATTTTTCACTGTATTATCATAATAGCAAAAGATTAGGAGCAAACTAATGTTTTTATCAATGGGGCACTGGACGAATAAGGTATGGTATATCCATACACCAAAAAGCTCTGCTGCTGTAAAAAAAGAAAAGAAAAAAAAGCATGTAGGGATTTTCAGATATCTATCTTTCAAGGAGTCACTGACAGCCAGAAAACACTCAGAGAAGGATAATCAGGAAATCTGAAAACCTGCCACAGGGGGAACAGTTTAGGAAACGGGGCATCCAGGTGAGAGTAAAGACCTACATGGGAACACATCAGCTATCTTCGTTACACCGATGAAGTCAGTGGTGCTAGAGGCCAGAACTGGGACTGTTGGGTGGAAGTTTCATGGAGATTTTAATTCAATGTGAAGACCTGCATAAGAATGAGAGCTGTCTAGCAGTGACAAAGGTTGTCTTACAGAGAGTTTTGACCTTTCCAGAATATTAAATGGTTGGAATCACAGTAAGCAGCCTTTCCAGATTAGCTTCTTTCACTTAGTAACATGCATTTAGGGTTTTTCCATGTCTTTTCATCACTAGATAGTTCATTTTGTTCTAGCACTGAATAAGATTCCATTGCCTAGATATACCACAGTTTATTTATCTATTCACCTAATAAACATGTTGGTTGCTTCCAAGTTTTGGCAATTTTTAATAAAGCTGCCATAAACATCTGTGTGCAGATTTTTGTGTAGACATAAATTTTCAACTCTTTTGGGTACATACCAAGGCGAGTGATTCCTGGAGCAAATGATAAGAATAGGTTTGGTTTTGTATGTTTCATATTTCATTCCGTTTTCAGGCTGAATAATATTCCTCTATATGTATATACCACAGTCTCTTTCCTCATCTGTTAGTGGACACGTTGGTTGTTTCCACCTTTTGGCTGTTGTGAATAGTGCTGCTATGAAGATTTGTATACAAGTATTGATTTGAACACCTGTTCTCAATTTTTTGGGGTGTATACATATCCGTGGAATTGCTAGGTCATGTAGTAACTCTATGTTTAACTTTTTGAGGAACAACCAAGCTCTTTTCCACAGCAGCTGAACCATTTTACTTTCCCACTAGCAATGAATAAGCATTCTATAATAATTTCTCCACATCTTTGCAAACATTTGTTTTTTTCCTTTTTTTTTTAATTACAGCTATCCCAGTGGGGATGAAGTGGTATTTCACTGTGGTTTTGATTTGCATTTCCCTAATGACTAACCATGTTGAGAATCTTTTTATTTGCTTGCTGGTCATTTGTGTATCTTATTTAGAGAAGTATCTATTTAAGTACTTTGCCCATTTTAAAAATGGGCTGTTGAATTGTGTTATTTATATATTTTGGATACTATCCTTATCAGATATATAATTTGAAAATATTTTCTCCCATTTTTGTAGATTCTTTTTACCTTTTTCGATAACGTCCTTAGATGTACAAAAACATTACATTTTTATAAAGTCCAATTTGCATTTTTTTTCCTTGTCTGCTTTTGGTGTCTAAGAATCCATTGCTAAATCTAAAGCCATGAAGACCTACCCCTATGTTTTCTTCTAAGAGTTTTATAGTTTAAGCTCTTGTATTTTAGGTCTTTGATCTCTTTTGAGTTAATTTTTGCATATGGTGTGAAACAGGAATCCAACTTTGTTCTTCTGTGTGCAGATATCCAGTTCATTCAGCACCATTTGTTGAAGAGACTACTCTTTTTCCATTGAATGGCCTTGGCGCGCTTGTTGAAAAATCAATTGACTATAAATGTATTGATTTTATTTCTGGACTCTCAATTCCATTCCATTGTTCTGTATGTCCATCCCTATGCCAGTACCACATTGTTTTGATTACTTTGGCTTTAGTAAGTTTTAAAATTGAGAAGTGTGAGTCCCACAACTTTGTCCTTTTTTACATTATTCTGGCTACTTAGAGTCCCCTCTGTTATGTATATAATTTTAACACAGTGGACAACAGCAAAACATTAATGTGTTTTTATTTTATTTTATTTTTTTTTTTTTTTGAGACAGAGTCTCACTCTCTTGCCTGGGGCGAGTGCCGTGGCATCAGCCTAGCTCACAGCAACCTCAAACTCCTGGGCTCGAGCAATCCTACTGTCTCAGCCTCCCGAGTAGCTGGGACTACAAGCATGCGCCACCATGCCCAGCTATTTTTTAAATTTTTTTTTTTTTTTTTTGAGACAGAGTCTCACTCTCTTGCCTGGGGCGAGTGCCGTGGCATCAGCTTAGCTCACAGCAACCTCAAACTCCTGGGCTCGAGCAATCCTACTGTCTCAGCCTCCCAAGTAGCTGGGACTACAGGCATGCGCCACCATGCCTGGCTAATTTTTTCTATATATATTTTTAGCTGTCCAATTAATTTCTTTCTATTTTTGGTATAGACGGGGTCTCGCTCTTGCTCAGGCTGGTCTCGAACTCCTGAGCTCAGGACAATCCGCCCGCCTCGGCCTCCCAGAGTGCTAGGATTACAGGCATGA
>RJWJ010003699.1:0-83353 GCA_004363605.1 Indri indri | reverse complement strand
GATTAATAAAATGTGGTATATGTATACCATGGAGTACTATTCAGCTTTAAGAAACAATGGTGATATAGCACCTCTTGTATACTCCTGGATAGAGCTGGAACACATTCTACTAAGTGAAGTATCCCAAGAATGGAAAAACAAGCACCACATGTACTCGCCATCAAATTGGTATTAACTGATCAACACATAAGTGTACATACAAGAATAACATCTATTGGATGTCGGGCAGGGGGGGAGGGGGAAGGGGGAGGGGGCAGGGGGAGGAGGGGATGGATATGTGCATACACAAAGAGTGCAATGCGCACCATCCGAGAGATGGACACACTTGAAACTGGGACTTGGGGGGAGGGGAGGCAAGGGCAACATACGTAACCTAAACATCTGTACCCCTATAATAACAAACAATAAAAAAATAAAATAAAATAAACCCCGCATGTGACCAGCGTTGTCTTGGAGCCAGGCCATAAAGGTCAATCATAAACTGCTGTCACAGGAAGGTGAGCACAGACAATCTGTAAGGCATCAGTTTAGTAATGCACCCACCCTCGGGTGTTTCCATGCTGGCCTCTTGCTGGTGACTTCCTTGTTCAGGAGGGTAGGGTCGCAAGCAGGCTCTCGCAAACATCCTTTTCTGTCTTATCCCCGTATCAGCAGCTTCCAGGTTGGATAGGCAGGGACGGTCCTTAAGAATATTTTGAGTTTGTCAAGAAAGCTTCGTGGAATACCACTGCATCATACAACTCCAAAGCCACCACGCACATAGAATAAAATGCAGCTGTGTGACATCGTGGCCTTGACTTCACAGGGGATGTGGGATTTCAAAAGCAACTTGAATGATGGAAAAAGGAGAGAGAAAAAGAAGAGAGAAAAGAGATTAGCCAAGGTATACTATGGAGGTAGCTTGGGAGTGAATGAGGGAAAGTTGTCTGTGGTTAAAAATCTATGTGTCCTTTCTCAGCTCATGTATGTCAGAACCTTCCCTGAGTTCTAGGCCCAGGTCTCTGATGATCTATTTCAGCCCGAAAATTGGACTGAAGAGGAGAAGTTAAAGAAACTAGAATTGCTTTTCCTGGAATGATGGAGGCCAAAGGGAAACTCAACAAAGCTTTCCAAGTCAGGAAAGGTCATTTTCCAGGCTGTGGTGACCAGCTTTCTTCTCTCTCCCACGACTGCAAAACAAGATTTCAACTCACGGCCATTCATGACTCATTTTAGAAAGCCATTCTGCAGGACTGACGCCACGCCAATTTATTTATACCCTAGTTAGCTCCATAAAAGAGTCTAAGAAAGCAGCATTTGACCTTTTTAAACAGTCTCTGACAAAGAGAATGGACTTCAGATCGTAGATAAGTCTTATTCACTCATTTCACGGATGCAAAAACTGAGAACTTAAGAGGTAAAGTGACTGTACCTAAATCACACAATCAAGTAGTTTTACTTTCTTTTATTTCTAGAAAAAACCCCCAATAATATGAGGAATATTTATTTGGTATCCGCAAACCCTTAAGGGGTCCCTGAATGCCCTGAATTTGTGTGCAGGTTTTATGTGCATCTGCCAGTCTGCTAGGAGGTGGTTTACACCAGTACACCTGGACCGGGTGTTAGAAGATTCAAATGCCTCCATACTGGTTGGTATACAGACTCTGTTCTGAACTCTCCGGGTGCCCCACAGCTGCAGTGTTCCAGCCTCTTTCTAGGAACCCTCTAGGACGTCCCCACAATCCAGCAAGTGAAGGCCTGGTGTCTGGCCCAGCAGGGGACTGCTAGGATCCTCCCCTCTCAACCAACAGTGCCAGGACCATGCTAGATTTGTAATATTTTCCAAATTACTCTTGTGTTTGTGTGTGTGTGTGAGCACTGTGGACGCACATATGCCCTTTTCTGGGAAGAGGCCATGTATATACGCTTTTATCATGTTGTCCAAGAGGCACCATAAGTCACCGTTCCTATGGTCTTCTCCCACTGGACTGGTGGTGGGGGGATATAAGGAGCCCCAGATTATTAATGAAACATAATCGATAACATTGTCCTAGTAAACATTTATTTACAACCTTCTACAGCTACAGCAAAATCATGCGTCTGGCATAATGGGAAGTAGACATGGACATGTCCAGTAGTTAATGTTCTGTACCAGAAGTCTGTCTCTCTTGCTGAACAACATCAGGGCAAGCAAGTTCAATGCAGTTAAAGTACACATTCAGCACATTTTGGGGGTGTCTAGGTGGACAGGCTTAAAGAGCCACGAGCCAATGAACCTTTATCTTACTCCTACTCTGTGTGAGGTCTTTGGCTAGGCTCTGCCGAAGAGTTCTGAAATACTCCCTGAAAAGACTCCAAGATACCATCTGGGCTGAATTATTCCTCATGTACGGAAACGGAGACTGAGACTAGAGGGTATGGTGACATGCTGGTGACAGTGCTGAGCCTCAAGTCCTGACCTTCGCCTTTAAATTTGAGACATTAAAGGGACTTAGAGGTTATCTGGCCCACACCTCTCTTCCTGCAGATAAGAAACAGATTCACCGAGGTCAGTATAGCGTAGTGGTTGCAACAATCAAGACGGGGCCCATCTCAGCTCTTCTGATTCTCTGATCGGTGCCCTTTATCACATCCTCATAGGATCTTTCCCGGCTTCGGTAGGTGGCAGGCTAGAGACGCGGGGATCAGGGTGCCCAAAGACAAGGAGGCAGGACCTGTCTGAGTCCTGGCTTCACCTTTAACTGTCTTGGGCCAATGGCCGTGTGTCCCTGAATCTTAGTGTTGTCCACACTGCTGGGATATACTAACATTTCAAGATTATCGTAAATATTAACCAATTCTTTGTAAAGCATCTTGCATTTTGCCTGGCGTGCCTCACGGGCTCAGCCAACATTAGTTCCCAGGCTTTGCACATCCTCTTCCCTCTCTGCCTCAACAACGTAGAGTCTCTTTCCTCAGCAAACAGAAGCTGAGGCATGTACTTCAACAAGGACACTTCTAGAAAATTAGAATTGTCTGCCTCCAACTCAGTGAGGGTTTGCAAAGAAAAGGCCATAGTGGTTAAACTCCCTAAAATAAGATCCTAGGAAAGAAGGCATTTTGAAGCCACTTTACTTTCCTTTGACTTATAAATTTCATTTCTAGGAATTTATCTTAAGTAATAATCAGAAATGTTTTGCATGTTTATATGACATTACTGTTTGTGAAAGAAAACCAAACCTATCTAGCAATTGGATTAGAAATAACCTCGCAATAGATTGGCAATCCATGGAGAGTGATGCTATGCGGCCTTCTAAAATCGGGTTATTGGAAAACATTAGTAGTTAAGTTGCAAAGTTTAAAAAAAGCACGTTATAAAAATGGTACATATTGTATGATACTATATCGCAAATATATGTCAACTTGTATATACATCTGCCTAAAATAAAGCCACAAAGCATGCAAACCATATTGTTAACAGTAAATTGTCTCAGGGTTATTGAATTGTAGGTCATCCGTTGGGCCCTGTGTGGTGTGGGAAGAGGCAGGGCTATGTATTAGCCACACCAATACAATGTCATTTTCTTCCTAAGCACATAGGAACATGGTATTTCCAGGTGTCCTGTATGTAGGTTGTCCAAGGGATCAATTCTGGCCAATGGAATATAGGAAAAGTGATGCAGGCTACAAAAGTGATATAGGCCTTACGGGCTTGGCTTTAGGAAAATCTTGAGAAATCCTCCTCTCTGTCTCTGTGTCTGTGTCTGTCTCTGTCTCTCTCTCCTTGTTAACCAGTCAGTCAAATTATGCAAAGGGTCTAGCTGAAGACCCTGAGGTCCTGGGAGCCCTGCATGGCAAAATGGAGTCCCTGAGTCCCTAAGTCACTGCCTGTGGGACTCACCAAAGAGAGCTGCCTGCTTGGAAACATCTGTGTTCAACCTTGTATGAGTGAGAAATACATTTTTATTTTGTTAATCCACTATGATTTTAAGGTTGTTTGTTATAGGAGCCACTGTTAATTACCCTAATATAAGCTATTCAAGTTTTCTACAGTAAATATGTATTACTTCTGAAATTAGAAAAACAAGTTATTTATAATAAAAAGAAACACTGCTCATCCCTCTTTTTCCGCACGACACCCACTACTTTAAGGCATTCAGGAAGATATGCACCTTTAAACACCTGTGTGTAAAGGGCTAACCGCCCTCCTGTCCCTCTCACTCGCGTTCAGAGACACAGTGCTCCGGAGGTATTGTGGCGAACCCGCCACTCCTTGGTATCTGTACAGTCGCGGCTTGTTCGAAGACTTAAGCTGCCTTCCCGGGAACCCGGGCAGCAGAGCCGCAGAGCCACTGGCGGCTGATTCCCGGAAACCACGGGCAGGCACAAGCGCTGCTGCTTGGCCCAGGGCCCAGCATGCGGTTTTGGAGAAGAGGTATTTGTCATGGATGGTTCTCGCTCTGCAGCTCTGCTCAGGCCCAGGAGTTGCTTGATGTGAGCATGAACGTGGTAACTGGGACGACTGAGGGCTTCGGGAAAAGGCGAGGCCGGCACTGCGGGTGCGCTTCTGCTTGGGCCGGACTTGGTCCAGTCGCTACGCTCCCCTTCCAGGGAAGGAGCTGTCAGCAGTTTCCCACCCTCTGGCTGCCATCTGCAGCCTGCACAGAGGCTGTGACGCGGGAGGTCATGGTGCACGTCCATTGGTATCAAAGCCTTGTTTCAGAATGAGGGTACCAAGTCTGGCACTGCTGGCCTGGGCACTGTGGGAAGACAGCCAGGGCACCACGAAGGGGAAATGAATAAAAGCTCAGAATTGCTGAGCTTATTACTTCCAAGGTGCTGCACTGGGCACTTTCCACATATGCTGGCATTTGCCCCGTCAGGTGGGCATGAAAACCGTCATTTTACAGATGGAGAAAGTGGAGCCTAGAACTTTCAGTAACTTGGTCCAATTAGCATGTGGTAGCACTAAAATTTGGCCTAGGTCTGCCGTCCAACGCTTCTCTGATCCTTTTTTTCACTTATAAGAATGATTAAAGTATTCAACTGAAGGCCAGAGGAGACATTTCAAGTTTTAGTTTCAGATTTTGATAAACATTAAGATATCTCCCTCCTCCCTCCCCCTGCTGGCTCTGGTTTGTTTCCTGCAGAGTTTAGGAATTGCTCTGAATGCCTCCCTCCTTTTTCTTTGCTTGCCCCCACGTTGGACTGGGATGGCTTGAGTTACCTGGGTACAAGTGTGTTGGACACCACATTTGTGACCTGGAGTCTGTAGTGACCCTGACTTTTGAGATGGGATTTGTCACTTGAGCCCTTCAATCTCCTCCACCCCCAGGCTTTTTTGCCTTAAGGGGTCACAGTTTTAGATATTCTTCAGCTTGTGCCTGTGAACTAAAATAAAATCCTAAGCCCCCCACTGACTAAACAGAACCTCTCTTGGCCAAGGGGACCCCAGAAAACTTTAAAGCCGAGTTCCTGGCCGTGAAGAGAAAGGAGACTGGACATGCCTTATTATACCTCCTGCCTTTGGAGTTTACATACTAAATTATTAACAGGATCTGAGGTCATGCAGAGCAAAGGTTAAATCACCTGCAGGCCATCAATTCGTTTCACAGATCACTTGAGTCATATATACTGGCTGGTCTCTGATTAACAGACATCCTTGTCTTAACCTGAAACATTTCAAGTCCTTAGACAAAGCTTCATTTCTTCAACCAATTACAAATCAAAGAATCTTTGAAGCCCCCTATAACCTGTAAACATCCCCTTTGAGATGTCCCACCTTTTCAGGCCAAACAAATGTACACCTTCCTTATATTGATTTATGATTTTACCTGCAATTCCTGTCTCTCTACAGTGTGTAAAGCCAAACTGTAATCCAGTCTCTGGGGACCACTTTCTCAAGACCTTTTGGACATGGCTCCCTAGGCCAGGGTCACACGCGTTGGCTCAGAATAAAACTTTTAAAAATTATTTTAGAGTTTGGGATTTTTTCCGTTAATATGCCAAATCTGGTTGGCCCTGCCTTGCTCTCTCCCACTCTCTGTCTCTGCATCTGTCTCTCACTTGCTCTCTCTTTTCTTCATACACACACACACACACCAATTTAAGCCTCCATTTAAGATAATCACGATGAGCCCTCACAGGAAGGCCATATTTTAAAGTTGTGTGCAAGCCAAGGAAACTGTCACGAGAGCAAACAGACAGCCTACAGAATGGGAGAAAATATTCACATGCTACACATCCGATAAAGGGCTGATAACTAGACTTCATATAGAACTCAGGAAAATCAGCAAGAAAAAAAATCAAACAATCCCATTAAAAAGTGGGCAAAGGACATGAACAGAAAGTTTTCAAAAGAAGACAGAATAATGGCCAAGAAACATATGAAAAAATGATCAACATCTGTAATGATCTGGGAAATGCAAATCAAAACCACAATGAGATATCACTTAACTCCAGTGAGAATGGCTTTTATCAAAAAGTCCCCAAACGATAAATGTTGGCGAGGATGCAGAGAGATAGGGACACTCATACACTGCTGGTGGGACTGCAAACTAGTACAACCTCTGTGGAAAGCAATATGGAGATATCTCAAAGAGCTAAAAGTAGAACTACTATTTGATCCAGCAATCCCATTACTGGGCATCTACCCAAAGGAAAACAAGACATTCTATAAAAAACACATCTGCACTAGAATGTTTATAGCAGCACAATTCACAATTGCAAAGATGTGGAAACAACCCAAGTGCCCATCAATACATGAGTGGATTAATAAAATATGATATATGTATACCATGGAGTTCTACTCAGCCACAAAAAACAATGGTGATATAGCACCTCTGGTATTATCCTGGATAGAGCTGGAGCCCATTTTACTAAGTGAAGTATCCCAAGAATGGAAAAACAAGCACCACATGTACTTAACACCAAATTGGCATTAACTGATCAACACTTAAGTGCCATATATAGTAACATTCGTCGGGTGTCGGGCAGGTGGGAGGGGGAGGAGGGGATGGGAATATTCACACCTAATGAGTATGGTGCACACTATTTGGGGGAGGGACATGCTTGAAGCTCTGACTCAGGTGGGGCAAAGGAAATATATGTAACCCAAACATTTGTACCCCAGAATATGCTGAAATAAAAAAGAAATTTAAAAAAATTAAAAAAAATAAAGTTGTGGGCATGCTTATCACTTCCTCTAATCCCTGTAACTATACCTATGGCAGCTTTTTCAGAAAGTGTACCAATGTTCATGACCGAATGACTTAGAGGGTGACAGGAGAATTTAGGCACATTGTGTGTGGCTTCAATTAGATAAGGTCTTACCCGAAGAGACCTTTCATTAATTACTCTTATTTGAAAATGGGGACAAGGACAAGTGTGTCGTGCAGTGCAGACACGATCCGACTCCTGACAGATGCAGGGCACTCTGTCTGTCACAGCAGTGAGTCCTCAGTGGGTTCTGCTTCTGCGGACTGGGGTCCACTCCCCTTGTCTGCCAGGACACATGTCAGGAGGTCGGTGGGAAAGACCTTCCCTCTGGGGCCTGCACCACTTTGGAAGCCCCTTTCTTGCTGGTGCTGGTCACTCCGGGATTTCCTCAGACACGGAGAAACCACAGCCCTCTGTGTGGAGGGCTGTCGGCCACAGTTGGGTCCCTCCTCCTCTCCTGAATCTGCTTTCCGTCGCCTTCACTGTCCATGTTCTCCACAGACACTCACCGTGCAGTGCCAAAGATGGCTCCAAGCCTCTCCGGGATCTCTGGGCATCAGCTTCCCAGAGACAAAGCTCCTTGCCCCTTCCCAAAGTCTGTATGTCACACCGCAGGGAAGCCTCTGCTTGGCTCTGCGTCGGTGCTGTGCCCACGTCTGAGCAATCCATTCTGGCCTGAGGGCGGACGTGCTGTCGGAGCCAGGCCAGTCGCAGGTGCACCCCTTGGACAGGGCTCAAGGCCCGCAGACCATCCCTTCCTGGGATGGGTGCTCCCAGGGAGGGAGGTTGCCGTAGCAGAAGAGGGATGAAAGGGGTCAGGAAGGCAGAAACAACACTCACGGGTACATTATGTGCGTGTTAGACACGGAGTAAACATTGCGGTTTCTCAAGGACGTGGATGTTTCAGAAAATCTGCGACACGTGGGAGTGCCATCTGAGTTGCAAGACTGTGGTAGACACTTACTACTTTTATTAACCTGCGCTTTCAGATTTCAGACCTGCACTGTAGGTCTTAATCCCACTTTCTTTCTCCCTCCCCTAAGTAAAAATTCCGCAGATGTTTGCATTCAGGCTTAGGTTTCATTCACTCTGGTGTTTTCTATAACGTTGCTTGGGAATCAGACTATCCTTCTTATGTGCTTTTCTGTGATTTGGTAAAACTCAGGGGTGAATTTCTTGCTTTTGTCTTTCTTGCCATGGGAGAATGGAAAGTAGCAGCTTTTGTTCAATCATGTTACTTTTTTTCCTTTTTCTTCTCTTTTTAAAAAGGATCTAAAAGAACGTCACCTTGGGCCAAGAATCTGGGGACAGCTCCCTCCTTTTTTTACTGCTTCCTTCCCTCTCTGATGTCTCCAAATCTAGCTAGTCTTTCTGAACGTTTTCAACTCTTTCTTTCTGCTCCTTTTCGTCCTGGCCTCAGAGAACAAGGACAAGCACAGGCCTAGGACAAGTACAGCCAGGGCTCCGCTGACCGGCACACGTCCCTGGAGCACAGTCAACTCAGGGCCCCATGAGAACTGTCCTCACATGCAAAGGACATCTAGAGCAGGCTTGTCATCCAAGTCCCTGGAGACCATGGAGAGGCAGGTACAAGCTAGGAAATACATTCATCCCCCAGAATCTGTAGGGGGTTGTTTCCAGGCCCCCTCAAATACCTAAATCTGTGAATGCTCAAGTCCTTCTGCATCCATGGGTTCCGCATCTGCAGGCACAGAAGGTCGACTGCAATGTGTGTGGGGTGGGTGCTGTTCTGTTGCAGACAAAAGTGAAACTAGAAAGGCCAGGAGGCTCCATCTGACCCAAGACACCAGTGACCCCATGGAGATGCCACAGACCATCAAAAGGGATATCCCCAGGCACCTGATCTCCCATTCCACTAGCCCTTGTGAACACCCAATGTTGGTCAACATTGCCTTCTGTTACACTCAAGAGTACTAGACCAAAGCTTTCTTAATAACTATCAGTTTAGAGTACTAGGTGGCACAGAAATTTCTTCACGTAGGCCTCTTAAGCACCTGATGGCTCATTCTCTTCAGAATGCAGACTGAGGCTTAAAGAAGTTATATTACTCGATCAGTCCATACAGCTAGTAAGCTGCAGACCCAGGGTTTGCAAACAGGTTTATTCCACTGAATTAAGGCAGGCAGCTGCCTCTGTGGTATGATTTCTGAAGGGGGGCAGGGCTCTGCTCCCACAAAAACCTCCTTTCTACGTTATATACCACTTCGGTAAATGAAAAGATGGCTAAAGTTACTGTATTAGTAAAGATGTTGACGCGGCAGAGACAGGCAGTGCTCCCTAAGGCCATGGGCTCCCCTCCCCTTCTAGGCCTGTCTTGGCAGTAGACAGGGGCTGGTTCTAGCCAGCTGCCTGCGAGAAATGACACGTCGACACCCCCATGCCAGGAGTCAACATGTCTCTGCCATGCACTTTGTGTTAAGGTTCTCCAGAGAGGCAATAGGAGAGATTGTGTGTGTGTGTGTGTGTGTGTGTGTGTGTGTGTGTGTATGTGTATATATATGTATATGCATGTGTGTATATATACATATACATATACATATACATATATATATATGATATTGTGGGGTTCAGTTCCAGACTATCACATTAAGGTGAACATTGTGATAAAGTAAGTCACACAAATTTTTTATTTCCCAGTGCATATAAAAATTATGTTCACATTACACTATAATCTATTAAATATGCAATAGCTTAATAACTATCGGTTATTATGTTGAAAGAAACAATGTACCTACCTTAATTAAAAAATACTTTGTTGCTAAAAAGTGCTAACAAATTGAGCACATGCTCTTAGGAAAATGGCACCAATAGTCCTGCTTGATGCAAGGTTGCCACAAGACTTCACTTTGTAAAAAATGCACTATCTGCAAAGCACCACGAAGTGAAGCACAATAAAGCAAGGTATGTCTGTATATGTTGTTGAGGACAAGGAAAACTTCCCCTTTGCCCCTGGAAGGTTCACTGAAAGGTCAACTCACAATAAAGCGGATTAATAAGAGAAAGAGATTAAAAATTTATTTACCATGTGCATGGGGAGAATCACAGAGTAATACCCGGTATCCCAAAGTGGTCCACAAGTTTACATACCCTCATTTTAGAGGCGAGAGGGAGGTGAGGAATACAGGTAATTCCTTTGAGGGGCAATAAATGATTACTGGGAGGATGAATAGATACCTGGGCAAATGGATGGATTGGGGAAACAGACTGACTTGTAAATGATTCTCTTTGGAAATTAAATTAACCTGAGAGAGACAGATATTATTTTTTAAATGGATTGGACCAGGTCTGGTTGCATTCTTGATCTTCCTTCTTTCAACAGATATTGATGTCACAGGGAGGGGACTGAAAGGGGAGGGAGAAAGTCAGAAAGGCCTTGAGGCTTTTTCAGTCAATCCAGTGTGTCAAAATGCCATATTTTGGGCTAAAAGTATTTCTAATTTTCTTCTATATATATACATATACATATATATATATATATATATGGAGAGAGATAGAGACAAAGATAGAGACAGAGACTGAGAGACAGAGAACAAGAGGCAGAGAGAGAAATAAAAACAGAGACACAGAAAGATTTACTTAAAGGAATTAGCTCACATAACTGTAGGGCTGGCATGTTTGAAATCTGTAAGGCAGGTGGGTAGGCTGGAAACTCAGGCAGAATTTCCGTGTTGCAGACTTGAGGCAGGATTTCTTCTCCAAAAAAATCTTTTTGCTCTTAAGGCCTTCACCTGAATTGATGAGGCCCACCCACATTATCTAGGATGATCTCCTTTACTTAAAGTCAACTCATTATAAATGTTAATCACATCTAAAAAAATACCTTCAGAGCAACATGTAGTGTTTGGCCAAACAACTAGGCACTGTAGCTTAGCCAAAGTGACACATAAAATAAGCCCTCACAGTTGTCAATGGAAAAAGAAGCCAAACTCTGTAAAATAATTTAAAGAGGTTTATTCTGGGCCAAATTTGAGGACCATGGCCAGAGCCATGCCCAGGAAGCCTTGAGCAAGTGGACTCACTGTGGCTGGGTTACAGTTTGGTTTTATACATTTCGGGAAGAGAGGAATTACAGGTAAAGTCATAAATCAATACATGGAAGGCATACATTGGTTTGGCCCAAAAAGGTGGGCCATCTCAAAGCAGGGGCTTACAAGTTATAGGTGGGTTTAAAGACTCTTTGACTTGTCATTGGTTAAAGAAATGAAGTTTTGTCTAAAGGCTTGGAATGTTGTAAGTTAAGATAAGGAAGTCTGTCAATCAGGGACAGCCATGGGACATGTATTTGTTGTGTAAATTGAGGACCTGCAGGTTTGTCTTGCATAGGCTTAGGCCTGTCAATGAATTACAAAGGATGTCTCCAAGACGGGAGGGGCCATGATGAAGCATGTCTGGCCTCCCTTCTTCACGGCCAGCAAATCAGTTTTAGGGTATCCCCTTGGCCAAGATGGGGTTCATTTAGCCAGCCAGTGTGGGGGGAGGTGCTTAAGATTTCATTTTAGTTCACAATTCCCCCTTTTGGCCAAGATCTGCCAGAGGCAGCATTGATGGCCAAACTCTTATTTTGTTCCATCCTTTGCCAGGGTGGTATGGCTACCTGCCCCAGGTCCATCCAGGCCCTGGGTGGCCAAGAGAACTGAACAGGTGAAAGGCCTTACAGCCAATTAAATGTATTAGGCCAGACTGGACTGGAAGTGGACACGCACTCATCACCCTTTAAATCCTTCTAGGCAACGTAACAGTAAAAACCAAAATGTCAAAGGCAAGGCTACAAAATTAAATCATCTGTAAGTGTTGAGCTATTATTTTCTTGGGTTTAGCTGCAGACTTGTAGCAAGCATAAGCATTGTTAACCATTTAAGCTAAGGGATTTAGAGACTTATTGTTGTGTCACAGTATTTTAGTTTCTTTAGTAATTTGTTCTAAGGTGGCTGATAAAATTCCTTTTATATCTCCTTTTGCATAACCCCCATAACTGAGAACAATTATGCTCAGGAAGCTCGAAGTCTATGGGAAGCAGGGATTTTTTTATGGTTGGGATGGTTATCTGCACCACGTGCCCCTGAAAGGCAAAGTCTCTCATTTGTTACTTGTTTAGGCTTCTGTGAGCCCATCCTTGATCTGAGGGGTCTAAACTAATTCTGCCCTTGGAATCGGCCCTTACAGTCTGGCACGCCCCGTCTTCCGCAACAGCGCAGGGCCTAGAGGGAGGAGGTGGGGTAGCCGGGCTTTGGCAGTGAATAACAGGCCGGGCACAGCCGGATTCAATGCTTTTAAATCCTGGAGATATCAGGTGACCTTTTTATTTACTTAAAACTTGTCTTGACTCTGGAAGACAAAGCAAGAGAGAACCAGTAATGTTTTAAATAAAAGTCATAAAAAATATTTTAGTTCTTTCCATGACTTTTTTTTTTTAAAGACACAATTCTTGGACTGTAGTTGATTATAAATTATTATTTAAGGAGAATCAAAGTAAAATAATAATTGTCTGTGGATGATAAAAATCTCGCAATAGTCAAAATTAAAGACACAAAGGAGATTTGGTTATTTCTGTGGCATGTAACAATTCAGCATATATAATTATTATTGATAGTATAATACCAAGGCATATTCGAATTTTAGGAATCCCCCACAGTTTTGGAGCAGATATTTGTAATATGTTTATACCAATATAACCCAAAGAAAGTGAAGCACTATTTTATATGTGACAACACTTTTCTGTACACTTTAATATGCCAGTAAGCAAGCCTAATAAACTTTCTGTGGACTGTTAGTGTTTCTATTATTAAAAGCTAGTTTGAGGTTAAAAGGACTGAATTTTGAATTTTGTTTTAATATATTTGTTTCAATAGAATCATAAGTCACTGTAAAATAATGGTCATTTATTTAACCAAGAGTGATAGTTATCAGAAGCCTTTACGGGCGATGCAGGAAGGTATGTGGGTATAAACCTTACCCCTAAAGTTTAGTTTTTCTAGTTAGTCAGAAACCTAAAGACAATACAGGGATTATCTCAATAAAGCATAAAATCTTTGTTTCTTTCAGGCCAGTTACCAAAAAGGTAAAAGACACCTTCTGCAGTACAAATTGCTTTTTATTTGTTTGTTCGTTCTTCACGGGAAGCCCATTTAGATAACTTGGAAGTTAAACCTGATGAAAAGGGTGCTGAATTAATCAGACACAGCAAGAGTGTGTCCAGGGTCAAGAGTGTACAGTATATTATAGAGGAACATGGATAAGAAAAACTAGCACCTTGAATAGGGGAGGAAATGACTCTTAGTGACAGCATGAGAAATTTTCTGACCGTATTAAATAATGTAGGCATACCAAGAAAGATCAAGAGTATAGTATTAAGTTGCACATTGTTTTCTTAAACCTTTAAGATAAAACATTCTACTATCAGGCCATGACAACAGACTTAGAAACAGAAGGGAAAAAGGAAAACAAATTATAGGAGCTGATGAAAAGTTGTAGGTGAGAGTTACCATCCCAGCCTCCAGAAAGGGAAAAGCTGAAATCAGTGAGACACAGAAGTTGTTGAGCATTCAAGACACAAGTCTGTGAATTAAAAAAGGAAAACAGCTTATAGAATTAACATCAATACATCATCTAATTTTATTAAGAGCAAATTAATACTTTAAGAAAACTGTGTTGTTTTAACAAGAAAATTTTTAATTATAGCCGACTTGATCGCATATAAAATTCCTTCATAAATTCCCTTCTATGAACCTTATCCCAACTTGTACAGACCATCTATGACATTCTTAAGCTTTCTGTTTCATCCTAACTTTTCCTTTTAAATAATCAGTTATTTTAGGACAAAAGTTTACCATATAAGATTCTTTCTTACACAATATCATTCTCCTTTTTTTAACTTTTGTTAGCAAAAACATATTTCTATACTTATAGCCTTTTTACATCTCTTTCTCTTATTTCACTATTACTTTCTATCTTGTTTTTATTTTCTTTCTAAACCCATATTTTGAATCAACCTTTAAATAACCTCTGAATAAGATAAAATTACCTATATATTTAATAAGAACACATTTTATACTTCTTTTATAATTTTTCTTATTAAAACATCTTATTCTTTGGTACACTATATATAGAATCACATGTATTGCCTAGAATTCTTATTTTTAGTAACTTTAAATTTTAGCAGAAACTTAAGAAGCAGGAAATCATAAATTATCTGTCATAAAACAATTGTCATGAAACAGGATCATGGGTTACTATAAAATTATAGTCATTCACTTAGCCAAACTGATAAAGATTTTAAAAACCAAAAATCTTACTCTTTGATAGAGAGGAAACTCAGTTTCCCAAACAATCATAAGACCTAATATGGACAAACTGAAATACAAGTCAAAAGGTAAACAAATCTTTTGTTATTCTTGTTAATATAATATGAAAATTTTGTTCAAAAGAGAAAACTAAATTTTACCTTTGCATTAGTGTATTAATGGTAAAGCTAATTTTAATAAAATTTTATAAATAAATCCATCTAATTTTAATCAATTTGACTGTAAATTAAGGTTCGTATAAACCTTTTATAACTTTAAACTTTTATATCCATTTCATTTTAATCATTTACTTATTTAAAACAGTTTTAAAACCTATAAATTATAAAAAATTATATTTTTTAAACAAAATATTTATTTCTGTGTCTTATAATCTTTTATAAAAATATGTCTTATTCTTCACATAGAATTGTTTTTCTTCTATCTGGTAGTTTTAATTATATATGTTAATCATAATGCCAACTCTCAGAAAAACCTAGGAAGTTAAAGTAACCTTGACCTGTTGTCAGTCCCCAATTTTATTAGCATTCCTAAATATAAAAATAAGATATTAAGGTATATACATGTAAACTTATGTGTAATAATATTTTATTATTTTATCTTATTGACTCAGACATTTCATGATCATCCCCTTAATATAACATGACTTTAAGATTACAAATTATATGAAAATTTCATTTGTATTTATCCCATTTATATTTACTTAATTTACCTAATTTATTTATTTGTCTTAGCAGTTTATTTAGATTCTAGTTATCATTTTAAGTTATTTTTCTGTTAACCATTTTTACACCCTGTAAATTAGATATATAACACACACCAGGGGTCAAAATACAATTTTAATTATTGCTTTTAAACTTATAAATCCTACCTGTTGCTCTATAAATTAATATAAATATATTGGAGACAGAAACGTCTCAGGAGTTTTGCAGAGCTTTGCCCTGAAGGAATAGGTGAACGTGTTAGTTTGCATATCGAAAGCTGTTTCACCTCAGGAGGGCATCTCTGAAAGACAGTAGCGGCTGAATCCCACAAGGTGCAGCGTTTCTCAGACCTAAAGGTTTGGATTTGCTTTGTAAAGCAAAGCAGATCTGTTAAAAACTATAGGATGAGAGCCGATCAAAGAGTGTCTGCCTATAAGCAATTAGCCCAAGGGACAGTTCCTGCTTAAAACTTCGGGCTACCTGTCTCCATTCACAATAACCTGATAAAGAAAATACGGAGCCAACATATCTCTGTTTAACCCCTCTGTTAAGTGATAGATTTACCTTAGAACTTAGAGGTTAATCTTTGAAATATTTTGTAACCATTTGTTCACATAGATAGAATTAGTTAAGGGATCTGTAGAAGCCTTTTGAAAAACCGTTAATCTAAGAGGAACTACCTGCTGTTATGTAAATCTGTTACCCCTCACAACTGATCACTGTACCTATAAATGACCATGTAAAACTTCACTCTTGGCCTCTGAGATTGACGGAGAAATCCAGGCCCCCGAGCACCCGCTTTGCCTATAATCTTTATAAATCTATAAAACTATACCTTTTTCTCTGTGTATTCTTTTATTTCCATTATTTTCCATTCTCTATTATTTTCTTATCCCTTGCAACTCTACCAAAGGGACCCAGTTTTTTGCTGGGAGCTTAGCTACCTCCCAGCACCTACCAAGAAAAACAAACATAGGTATTATAGTAAGACTTGTTATAACATCACTTTTAAGTTTTATATAAATGCAGTAGATGTTTTAGAATATATTCTGTTTAAAGTGTTAATTAATTAGATCCTTCCAAAACATCACATCCCCAAACAAAATCTATTGACATCGTAGGGATCAAAGTGTCCCTGGCCCCTCAAAGTGTAGCCCCACTGGAGGGGACAAAAGCCACTGTTCCCATAAAGATTTGCAGAGAATTCACTGACATGAAGCAGATTAATTAGTAGGAGGAAAAAATGCAAACTTATACATGGGAGCCTTCAGAATGAACACTCAAAAATATAGGAGAAATTGTCCACTTTTATCCTTAGGATCAACAAAGTGTGGACAGCTGTGTAGAAATATTATTGGACAAAAAAGGTATGATCTAGTGCTAACAGGCTGGGTGGCAGAACCCAGCCTATCTAGATTCTGCTTGGCCTCTCTGAGTGTGCATTCCTTCCTTCTGGGTGTGGGGCAGGGCCCATTCTGGAATGGGGGTTTTACAGTAAAACAAAGTAGGTCACATCATGACTTTATGGCCATTTCACGTAGAATAATTTTAGGGTTTCATGGCTAGCTTTCAGAAAAAGGGGTCTGGCTTTTATGACCTGCCTTGGGGAAGAGGGATTCTGATTTCTATGGTGAGGCTCAGGGAAGAATTGGAACAAGAGGCAGGAGGACAGGGCAAGGTCAGAGAACTTTTGCTTTTGAGGCCTTCATTTTAGGGTAGTTTTCTGAACCTCATCAACATGAGATCACCTGACTATAGACTGAAAAAAGACCTTCAGAGCCAATCCTCAACACCTCAAACAATGACACGAAGTTGTAATATGTTTTTCTTATATGAGGATTAAGATTAAGCTGTTTTTAAAAAAACAATCTAGTCTCAAAACATTTTCCACCTTGGGTGTGGACTTGAGTACATGCACTATTCCAAAGAGTAAGACTGTCCTGAGATTCTCTTTGGATTTTAACAATCATTTTTTATCTTACAATAAATTACTGTACAAAAATTAACAGTTAAGGATTTTTTTCTTGGGCAAAAACTTTCTTATAGCAACATAATGTACACATAACTGGCTAGCAAATCAAGAGTGGACAAGACCAAGGGAAAATTAAGGCTTCCAATTTAAGCTCTTGTAACCACAATTTCCAGGACAGCTTTGAATCCCTAACAGTACTGTTAATATCAGACGATACAAAGAGAGTTAAAACACGCTTTGTGTAGCTTTCCACAGACGCTGACATCAGTGGAAAACACTGCATCTACAGCTAGGATTAAAAGACCAAAACCAAAGTATTTTCATAAACCTTTGACTGTGAGTTTCTATTTTTGTGCTCTATCTACTTGATGTTTTATTTATTCTAATTTGCTGACACTTATTTTTTGTTTAGGCACATCTACATTTTTACCTAATTAAGAACCTTACAGTTAAACGCATAGGTATTTTTGTTGATAACTCGTATTTAGCTATTATCATTAGACTAACAATATTAAATTTACCTTACTTATCAAAAATCATAAAAACACAGATCATTTTGTCTTTGGCTGGGTTTATGATGTTGGTATTTTGTTGGGGATCGTGTTGAATCTACAAATCACATTGGGCAGTATGGAGATTTTAGCAATGTTGATTCTACAAATCCATGAGCGTGAGATATTTTTCCATTTGTTTGTGTCATCTATGATTTCTTTCATTAATGGTTTGTAGTTCACCTTATATCTTTCACCTCCTTGGTTAAGTATATTCCTAGGTGGTTTTTTTTTTTTTTTTACAGCTATTATAATTGGAATTGAATCCTTGCTTTGAGTCTCAGCTTTCACTGTTATTAGTATATAGAAATGCTATTGATTTTTGTACATTGATTTTGTAACCTGATGCTTTGCTGAATTTTTATTAATTCCAACAGTCTTTTAGTGGAGTCTTTACAGTCTTCTAGATATAAGATCAGTGAGCAGGGATATTTTGGCCTCCTGTTTCCAGACTTTTGATACTCTTTATTTCTTTCTCTTACCTTATTGCTCTGGCAAGGATTTCCAGCACTATGTTTAATAGAAGTGGTGACAGTGGGCACCCTTGTCTTGTTCCAGTTCTAAGGGGGAATTCTTTCAACTTTTCCTCATTCACTATGATGTTGGCTGTGAGTTTGTCATAAATGTTGTTTTTCATTTTGAGATATGTTCAGTCTATGCCTAATTTGTTGAGGGTTTCTATCATGAAAGTGTGCTGGATTTTGTCAAATGATTTTTCTTCTATTGAAATGACCACGTGGTCTTTGTTTTTACTTCTGTTTATGTGGTGAATCACATTTATTGATATACATATGATGAACCATCCTTGCATCCCTGGAATGAAATCCACTTGGTCATAATGAATTATCTTATTGATGTACTGTTGAATTTGTTTTACTTATATCTTGTTGAGAATTTTTTCATCTATGTTAATAAAAGATATTGGTCTGGAGTTTCTTTCTTTCTTTCTTTCTTTCTTTCTTTCTTTCTTTCTTTCTTTCTTTCTCTCATCTAAATCTCTCATGATATTAGGGAAGTTTTCCTCAATAGTTCTCTCAAATAGGTTTTCTATGCATTTTTGCCTTTTCTTCTTCTCCCTCAGGGATGCCTATATTTCTTATATTGGCCTGCTTTGCATTGTCCCATACTTCTCTGAGAATTATTCAGCCTTCTTTATTCTGCATCTTTGACTGACTGGGTTAGTTTGAAAGCCTGGTCTTCAAGCTCTGAAATTCTTCCTTCTGCTTGGTCTAGCCTGTTGTTAAAGTTTCTGCTGAATTTTGAAATTCCCTCAATGACTATTTCATTTCTGTAAGTTCTATTATATCTTTTCTTATGTTGTTCTGTCTTTAGTGAGTTTTTCATTTTTTTCATTCATGTCATGAAACATTTTTTTGGCTTCTTTGTGTTGGTTTTCAACTTTCTCTGCAGTCCCATTCATTATTTGCCATCTGTATTCTGAATTCCATCTCTGACATTTTGACAATTTCCTTTAGGTTGGGGCCCATTGCTGGAGACTTTTTGTGAGCCTTTGGAGGTGTTGAAAATCCTTGTTTTTTCATGTTGCCAGAATTCTTAATCTCATTCCTTCTCATCTGAAATCTCTTCTCTTGGCTCAAGACAGATAAGGTTGTTGTGCACCTGTTCTTTGCTGGGAACTCTCTTACTTAGTGTTAAGAAGGAGAGGTCCTTGGATGGCACACTTGTGTCCTACTCTGGAGGACTAACCTGGCCTGACAATGGTGGATATACTGTGAGTGTTTAACACTGTTGCTCTCCTATGTCTCCTGGTCATTATTCCCCTGTGGTTGTCATCGTTGGTTCCCTCATTGCAGAGTGAGTGAATGCTCCACCTAGTTCTGTCAGCAGTGGTGATTGTCAACTGGAGCAAGTTTGAGAGCTCCTCCACTCAGATCTGTGGGCAGCAGTGTATGTCAGCTTGTACTGGCTTGAGTGCAGCCCTACCCTTGCCCTCACAGCAACTGTCTGCCCATGCTAGCTTTGGAGGTGCCCTGCTCAGACCCAGATGCAGTAGTGTTGGCTTGAGCATAGCACTGCCCACTCTTTGTGGGCAGTGGTGATTGATGGTCCACATTGGCTTGAGTGCTGCCCCGGTCAGATCTGTGGGCAGCAGCATATCTTGGCCCGTATGACTTGAGTGCCACTCTGTCCATGCCCTCCAGCATTGGCAATTGATGGATTGCACTGGCTTGAGGGCTGCCCTGCTCATATCTGCAGGTGGTGGTGTTTTTCAGCTGGGCACAGGCTTGAGCATGCTTCTGCCCATGTCCATGGGAGGCAGTGATTGTCACCTCACACTGGCTTGAGATTAGATCCCATTTCCTAAAATTTCTATGTGTAACTTAAATTGCATTTATATTAATTATTCCCTAATAATAACAAACTTCTACATAATGCTTTACAGTTAACAAAATAGTTTTCAGCTATTTGACTTGCATACTGTACCCTACATAATAAGTCGAACAAGAACTATTTTAACTCCTACTTTATAGATAAAGAATTAAGAAGGTTATGTGTCCTATCTGACATCATATGAATAAAGACTTAAACCTTCTGAGATAAATTCCTGGTGCTTTCCACTATACCACCCTACCACCACACCACACATTACCTCCTCCAGTCTACACTTCAAAGTACCTCTTGAAAAATCAAAGTTAATTCAATTAAGTTCAAGACAATGTTGGTGGTAAGGATATTTTATTTGAATATGCCAATAATGATGTCTGTTTGGTGGTCCAGGGCTGGTATTATCCACTACAACTTCATGAAACCTGGTCAATCAATTCCAGCGGATGTCTATGGCGGTGAATTGGATGAAATAAAGAGGATGCTTGTGATTAACCAGCTGAGATTGGTCAATAGAGACAGGGCAATCCTCTTGCAAGATAATGCTCGACCATATGTCATACAAACTACAGAAGCTGGACATGGAAACTTTCTGTCATCTACTGTATTCACCAGCCCTTGCACCAACTGCCTACAACTTCTTCCAGGCTTTGGACCACTTCTTGCAAGGAAAAATATTCAATTCTCAACAAGCCGAGGAAAACACTTTTCTCGATTTCATCACCACTGGCTCTCCAGGCTTCTTCACTGCTGGCATAAACAAGGTACTGTTAATATGGCAAAACTGTGTCGATAATTTAGGCACATACTCTGATTAATTATACTGCTTCCTGTTTGAGATATAATAAACTACACTTTTGATTTGAAATTGGACATTTCATATTTAATGACCTAATATTTTTTAATATAACATTACCTTTCTGAGATTTATTAATTCTGCTAGATATAGGTTTAGCCATTTGTTTCACTGCTTTTAATTTTCCATTATAAGAATATTGCACAATTTCTTTGTTGATTCAACTGTCGACTGGTATTTGGGCTGTTTTCAATTTGTGACTACTACTAGCACTGCTGCAATAGACATCTTTGTACATGTTTCATTGTTCACATTTGCTAGAATCCTCCTAGAAGTAGATTTGTTGGGTTAAAAAGTATGTACATTTTTACTTTTACAAGAAATCAAAAATTATCTTCCACAGATGTTGTAAAAATTTATATGCCCAACACAGCTTGTGAGACTATATGAACCTCTGTATGTTAGCAAATGCTTGGAGTGGTCGGGTATTAACAGAATGACTTTTAATCATAGTTGTCTGGAGATTTTCTCATATAGAGACTTGGCTCTTAAATGCAATTCTCACAAGAAAGTACATGGAAGACTGGGACAACAATGCGGACTTATTAAACAAATGCACAAACAAAGCCTACACGTATCCCAAATTTCCGGGGTCATAGCATCAATGTGCTGTAGAGTCATTCTAATCACAGCACCTTTCCAGTTTCTCAGCCTTTACTGAAACATCCTGAAATCAGGCAGCAATCAGGATTTAAACAACTCTTAGAGGAAAGGGCACTGGTAATCTCTGAGCAAAGAGTAGAGGTCATGGAATGACAGATGGAAGTCATACTGTGTGCAAAGAGAGACAGCACAACTCCCAGCTTGCCAATCCTTCACTGCTCTCTCATCACAGTCGTGGAGCTTGGGAGAGTGAAAGATGGGTGAGAAGGGAATGCCAATGTTTCTGGTACATTCATGGACATGGTTAACAACCAAACCCAAGCTGCTCTGTGTTTGGAAGGTGGGCATTGGCTCACTTTATGTAATAGAACGACAACAGTTTAGAGTAATTATTTTGAAAAAAAAATTATTAACTATTTTAGATGTACAAAAAGTATAAAAAATGATATAAGTATCCAAAGTTGAAATTAAGAAATAAAGCATTATCAATGTGGTTGAAAACACCCATAATTCCCTTTTCTTGAATTTGGAGTTTATAATTCCCGTGCATGTCATTCTACTTTTACTGATAGGTTTGTTCCCCTAAGGCACATAAAACAGGCATTTACATGTTATAAAATCACTTTACACTGTGTGAATTATTCTGCAACCTGTTTTCCCTGAACATTATGCTTTCAAGAATCATCCATATATGTAGCCCTAGTGTGTTCATTTTTGATGCTGTGTAGAATTTTATTGTGTGAATATACCACGATGTATTTTTAGGCATTCACCTGTTAAAGGGCATTTAGACTGCTCTGGTTTTTGCTACTATGATACTATACATATCTTCTGTGCACGTGTGCAAACATTTCTCTGGGGCATATACCCAGAGTAGACTTTCTGTGTGGTAGCACTGCTAATCTTCATCTTTGTCAAATTGCTTCCTAAATTTGTCGTTCCAAAGTGCACCTGACACAGTATCAGACTTACTTAGCATTGTTCTGCATCTTAGCTGACACTTGGTGGTGACAAATTTAAACTTTCCCTCCAATTAATGGTCTTGTCAATGTGTTTTTAACTTATACTCCCTAATTATTGGCAGAAATTCAAACTTCTTCTTTGGATTACTTGATCATCTCTCTTGCCCGTTGTTTTTTCTGTTGAATTGTCTTTTGTGAGCGTATGTATGTGAGTGTGTATGAATGTTTGTATGAGATCCGCAGGAACTCCTTACAGTTGAGGGAAACTTATAAAAATTCTTTTCAGCCCCAAAATTGTTTTAATTTCTCCCAAAGCCAAGGTAGCCTATTATACAAGCCCATCTTCTGTCTCTTCCCTTGTCCACCATGAAGAAAAAAGAAAAAGCCCTTCCAAATGGGCCCCAAAGACACTGGCATTTCCTGAAATTTTAACCCTTCCACTGATCTCTGTAGTAACAAATTGGAGAGAAATTGCCAGAACTTAGAAGTATGTACTCTTAACGGTTTTATTGAGGCATAATTGACATACAATAAGTTTCATATTTAAAGAGAACAATTTGATAATTTTTAACATATGTGCACCCCCATGAAACTATCATCACAATGAAGATAGTGAACATTTCCATCACATCCAAAAGATTCCTCATTAAAAATCGCCTCACCCCCGCCTCCAGGCAGCCACAGATGCGCTTCCTGGCACTACCGATTAACTTGCATTTTATTGAATGTAGAATCACATAGGATTCACTCTTTTTTGTCTTGCTTCTTTCACTCAGCGCCATTATTTTGAAATCCGTCCATATCGTTAAGTGTATTACCAGCTCATTCCTGTTCATTGATAAATAGTGTTCCATATGATATGCCATAGTTGTTTATCAGTTCACCTGGTGATAGACATTCGGGTTGTTTCTAGATTTGGACTATTAAATATAAAGCTACTATAAATATTCATATGCCCATCTCTCTGTAGGGAGATCTATCTAGTCACATATATGTATATGCATACATATACATTCCTTACTTTCGAGTAAATATTTAGGAGTGAAATGGCTGGATCATATAGTAGTATATGTTTAACTTTTTAAAAAAGTAATAAAAGATTCCTCAAAGTGGTTGGGCCATTTTACATTTCCATCCACTATGTGTGGTATGAGAGTTCTATTTTTTCCTACATTCTTGCCAATATTTGATGTAGTTTTACTTTTTTAAATTTTGTCATTCTAGTAGTTGTGTAGTGAAATATTATTGTGGTTTTAATTTGATTTGCATTTACCTGATGACTAATGATATTGACCATCTTTTCATGTGCTCGATGAAAAGAGCTCCGTATATCTTCCGTCCGTCTATCTTCTTTGGTGAATTATATGTCCAAATCTTTTTTTTTGTTGTTTCATTATTAGGATGTTTGTTTTCGTATTATTGGGTTTTGAGAGTACTTTATAATATTCCATATTCAAGTTCTTTATAAGATACATGTTCGACAAATATTTTCTTCCAATCTATAGCTGGCTCTTCATTTTATTAATATTATGTTTTGAAGAGGTTTGACTAATCGACTTTTTTATAAATCATGCTTTTGATATCACATCTAAGAAACCTTTGCCTAACTCAAGGTCTCAAAGGTTTCCTCTTATGTTTTCTTCCAGAATTTTTATAGTTTTATGTTTTATACTTAGGTGTGTGATGCTTTTTGAGTTAATTTTTGTTTATGATATGGGGTATGCATTGAAGTCTTTTTTTTTTTTTCTTTGCTTTGGATATTTAGTTGTTCCTGCATCATTTGAAGAGACTACTCTTTCTCCCCTGGATTGTCTTTGCACCTCGGTTGGCGATCACTTTTCTGCATAATGTGTTTCTGACTCCATTCTGTTCCATTGGTCCGTTTGCTCATCTTCACACCATTGCTGCTCTCTCTCGATTACTGCGGCTTTATCATAAGCCTTGAAATCACGTGGTCTGAGAAAATGCTTCCCAGGATGTCACATAGATTTGGGATCTCAGCATAACTCCTGCAGTAAAATGTGAAATTCTCTCTTGATGCATGAGGGTAGATGGAGACAGAGAGGCAGCCTGCTGTAACAGAAGGAGCAGTCCGCGGGCATGGGAACGGCCTGGGATCTTTATGCCGACCAATTTCTCCCTTGGCTAGCGTTGGATAACAAGAATAGTTCCACATTCCTGCTCTCTCTGAATAGCTGACAGCTACCCTGCAGTCCATACATTCCTAATTCCACTGCCGCTTTTTAACTGCAACAGTTTTCCAGTGAGATTGGCCTAAATCATTCTGATGGCCTTGGGTGTTTCCAAATCTCTGTCCACAGTTTTCTAGATTATCCTTGAGTTTCCTTAGCTTAGGGATAATGGCCATTCATTTTGATAATTCTTAATTTCATTCTTAAAGCTCCAGGAATGCCAACATGTCACTCAGATCTGACCACAATATGCTGTTAGAATTTCTTGAGGATCAGTAACCTTTGCTTTAGATGTTCCACAAAGCAATAAGACTTTAGCAGTCCATAGTGACTTTGGTTCCTGGGAGACTGCACTAAGTTCTCATATCCTCTCACTGAAGAGCACAGCATCTAAAGTTGGAGCTCAATCATTCATTCATTATTCACGATGGAGTACCTACTGTGCGCCACACACTCAGCCAGTGCTTTGGGGACAAAGGAAGGGATCGTACATAGTCTCTATTCTCATCCTTCAAGGATAACATATTCTTCGCCTTCAGGACCTAAAGCCACTTAAAGATTCTGTCTAAAGATCAACCTAATCTGGGTTTCAGAGCCCAGATCTGCAATTTCTTCTCGGGTAAGATTGTTGCCATCACTGGGAAGGAATAGGAGGCACTGTCTCAGTCATATCAGGCGTTCTAATTTAAGAATGGTGGGATTTGGTCTGCAAAGACAAGCTCCAAGAAGGAATAAAACATCCACACAGGACCGGATGCCAGAAGCAGAGGCCAAGCCTTCCAAGGAGTCACCCAGGGTCAGTGAACGTTTATCAGACGAGAATAGAGAAAGGGGAGTAAACGGGTGAAGAATTCCCTTTGCCTCTTGCCTGGGAAAGTGTATGTGTAGGAGAGAGTGGGTGAAAGTGGATTTGAGCCCGGAGGATGAAAGTGTGGTTGGCATTACCTTTCCTGCTGTGAGGGGTCACGGGGTAGGGAGAGCCCTGGCATGTCCCAGGGAAAGGAAAGAAAGCACTGTGCGGTTACCGCCTTCTGTGACGAATGTAGGTTTTGCACACATCGCTGAGAAGCACTCCACAAAGGCAGAGAGACGAAGCGTCTGCCAAGTGAAGCAGCTCTCTAAAGGCTATGGCCCAGCCGAGGCGGATGGCAAAGGTAAGACTTAGAGGATCAGCCTCTGGCCCCACGCTGGTGTAGGGGAGGTACCATGTGCCCTTCGCCAGGACGCACAAGAGCTTCTGCCAGGCTTTGGCTGGGGATGCTGAGGAGTCAGGAGGTGTCATGAAGCTTCAGTGAAAGACTTAGAAATTTACCTGCAGCTGGGAAAAGGCGTCCAAGGCATAGACTAAGGGGAGTGTGGGGGTTGACTGCAGTGGGGACTCGGGAATGGCCCAGGTCGGGAAGGGAAGCAATTGCTGCCAGGAGGCCAAGAGAAAGGGGTGGGGCGGCGGTAGCAGGCTGGTGTGATTGCCACAGCCCCAGGAAAACCCCCTGCCTGAAATAATATTCCCCACCCCTCAGCTACACCTAACATTCCTCTAAAGTGGGCACAGACTTTGCTCCATAATCAGAACAAAGGCTTATAATTAAAGTTTCCCTGGGAGAGTTAAGTTCACATCAAGGGTAATCTCTAGATGTTTTCTTAAGAGTGGTGCTAGAGGAAGGCCCGGTTATGAGGGTCCAATGGAAGGGGAAAGTGCACAGGAAAAGGAGGTGGGGTCCGGAAGGTCGAGTCCATAAATCTCAGTGGCCAGCCTGATGTCGCCACCCATCAGGGCTGCCAGATTTGGCAAAATAAATGAATGAAGAAACACCAGGATGCTCTGAAACTAAACTTACCTGGGTATCCTGTATTTCACCTGGCAACCCCAAGGCCGTGAAAGTTCTATCTCACTCCCCTACTCAAACCCCTTCACTGCGCTTGCTTTGTCGATTCCCCGAGCCTTCACCTGTGTATGTGAGGACGGCTGGGGACAAGGGTGTGAAATGGAGAGACGGAATCACAACACACAGGGAAGAAGGTAGATTATTGAGATCTTTTTGAGTTGAGGACCCAAGACTCTGTCATTTCTCTCTGTACCCTCAGCATCTTGCATAGTATCTGGTACAGAGCAGGTTCCTTAATACAGGTAGGTTGATATTCTTTTAAAAAGTCAATAATAATAATTATTATAATGACAGCAAACATGTACATAGGGCTCACTCTACCTGGGCTCTCTCCTAAGAACTTTACCGGAAAGCTGCCATGATGCATATGATGCAATACGAGGGACCTGAAAGGGACTCATGCTAGTAAAAGGAGGAACTCCTCAGACATTACTTTTTAATTAAGTTGATTCTCTTTAATATATCTTTATTTTTCATTTCTTTTTGGAGTTGGGGTCTTGCTATGTTGCCCAGGCTGGACTTGCTCAAGTGATCCTCCTGCTTCAGCCTCCTGAGTAGCTGGGACTACAGGTGTGCACCACCATGCCCAGCAGATTCTTTGATTATTAATGTGTGATCCTTCTTTTTGGGGAGAGGGGGTGGGCTGTCCAACTCTCACCCTGGGCTTCCATTCAACTCTTCAGCTCCCCCTACCCTAAAAACTTAAAGTACAGACAAAGCCAATTGCATCATAAATTCTCCCCACCTCACTTCTGTAACTACTCCCATTTCCAATCTTCGGTGACACCCCAACACCCCACCTACCCAGACCCACCACACACTGCCAGAACGCAAGTACATTCTAATGACTGCAAAGCAACTCACTGTTAAGGGAGTAGGTAATTTCTTAAGACTTACCTCAAATATAAATGGTGTAGAGTCAGAGAGGAATTTGGATGACTCGGGATCCTTTTTGCCTCCCTTCACACAGAAAGCCCCCAAACCTAGTTATTGCCCCCCTGGAGGCAGGCACACATGAGGGGCAAAGGCTCGGGTAGTGCAAGCTGTCCCTGCCTCTAGCCTGGCGTGTGTGGCGTCAGACTTGCCGAGCAGAATGCTTGGAGAGTCCGGCTGCATTACGGCTGTCAAATGACGGCCAGGGAAACTCCAGGACCATGCTAGAGTGAAGAACGTAGGTTTGAAGCAACTGCTACTACTTTTTTATGTGACTGAGTTTTCTAGGCAGAATCTCCAGTGTTTTCTGTCAGGGCTTTCCTCTCTCCCCCCACCGCCGGCCCACCCCACCCCACTCCCAGGGCGTCGGCTCCGTGTGGAGAGAACCGGCCACACATGGTTCTGATTCATTTGCATTTAATTCATCGAAATATTGTTTACTCAAAGTCGCTCTGTGCACGGAGTCTTTTATGAGCTGATGGTATAAACCTGGCTTAAGTCTGTCGTTTAATTGGGGAGCTTCTTTCTGTTTCTTTGAACTGAGAAGCTGCGAGTCCTGAGCCAGCCCTAACCCAAAGCAGACTTGAGAAGCTGCAATTGTCGTTTATTTACTGGATTGTTTCTTTAATCCTGGAATCCAGTCAGCTCCAGCACATGCCCTGGCTCGTGAAAACGTTTCTCTGAGTTGTTCTTAAGGACATGATGGTGGTCTAGTCAGCACTGTGATCCGTAAGCCCTTCCGGAAGTGGAACTAGACTGTTGTTTTCTCTTTACTTTTGTTGCCTCCATCCTAGACCACACCAGCGTCGTCCCTCACCTGGAGAATTCAGTGGCTCCCTGACCGGTGTCGTCCTCACCTGGAGAATTCAATGGCTCCCTGACCGGTGTCGTCCTCACCTGGAGAATTCAATGGCTCCCTGACCGGCGTCATCCTCACCTGGAGAATTCAGTGGCTCCCTGACATATACAAATACTCATGCTGCCCAGTGGGCTCCCTACACCTTGTTCTGACCACGCCCCTCTCCTGCTTGTGTGCCGCAGAGGCACTTCTTAAACAGAGGTGCGACTAGACTTGAGGAAAGGACGGTCAAGTCCCGGGGAGTAAGCAAACTCACATGGCAAACATGGAGTATTTCCCTAAAAGCATGAAGACTACTCAAAAACTGAGGAAAATGCTGTCATTCTATGTTTTAAAAACCTACAGAAATATGGAGTAGAGTCAAACTTATGATACATTCTAAAGATAAAACATGAAGCTTCAGGGAAATTTGAAGCTTGAAGTTCACCGCTTTGGACCACATCCTCAGGCCCCCAAGATCGACATGTTCATTGCCTTCTGCTGCGAGTGCCTGCGGGTGAAAGTTTGAGGTGGTCTGGAGCCACCCAAGTCCTCAGCGTGTCCCCTGAGGCCCATCGCGTGCCATCCCCAAACCCCCGTCCAGTCTGCCTCCTGCCGCTCACCCTGGCACCTTTTTCTCTAGAAAAATGGGGCAATTCATCATTCTCCAACGCATTACCACCTAGACGTTTGCTCCTTGTAACCAGAATGCCTTTAAACTTCCCTCTTTGACCCAAATCCAGATCTAATTCCAAATCCATTTTTTCTTGCCATTATAAACACACTCTTTTTATGCCTCAAAGCCCCAGTCATGGGACTGGGACCTCAAGGAGTATTCATTGAGAGATGGTTGATTGGACGCAATTCCTGCGCCCTTGCGGTGAGCAGACAGTAACAGAGCCCTGCTCTGCTCTTAGAAAGCAGGAAACAGGGACAGGATGCTGCAAAGGGGAGAATGTAAAGAACTTTCCTATTACTTTTTCCTTCAGTTCCAGCGAGTGCCAAGCTTTGTTCTCAAAGTGAGGAGGCAAAGGTTAGGGTGAGGGAGGATTCAGAGGGTGGGCACAGCTTTTTCTAGAGGGGACTTAGGATTCAAGAACTGGGAAGATGGATGGATGAAATGGATTCCATACTGGCAACTTGCAAGCATGTTATCCCCCCCTCCCCCACCCCCCGCCACACACACAATATATTTTTTTAATTCAGGAGATTTCAAGTAGAAATCTGGAATTCCTGATTTCCTTGAGAAACCCAGGTTGACTGGGGGACTCTGGGCTGGCCTCCCTGCCTGTCTCAGCGTCACCTGGAGACAGGGCACGGACTCCCCATTTTCCTGCAGCTCCTGCCGCCCACGCAATGCACCTCCCTGCAAGTATTTCCGCTGCCCCACTACAAAGGAAGGACCAAAACAATTACAAATTCCAGTTTAGAGTCCGTAGGTCAACATTCTGAGGAGGTTTCAGGCAAAACATACAGCAACTGGTGAGACAGAGAAGAGCGCGGGAAAAGCCCGGTTGGAGGAGGTGTGTCAGGAGAGTCCTTTTGAGCTAAGTCACTCAGCCTCCTGGTTTCAGAACTCTTCTCTTCAAAAAGCATCCCACATGTAAACGCGTCTGGCATTGCCTGCGGAGCAGCGGGGCTGGGGCTTGGGACTTGGCATCCGCAGCTTCCCCCGCCCACCCCGCTCCGTCCGGGCACCCAGCCTTCGCTCCCTTGCAAGCTCCTGTACCGCCTCCCCTTGCTTGATTTGCTCAGAGCCACATTAGAGCTGCCCATCTACGAGTGGCTCAGAGTCAGATATTTTGCTCAGTCCATTTCAAGGACATCAGAAAAGTTCATCCAAGATCAAATCTCTCTTCTTTTCAAAACAACCTGTATGCTGAAGGGGGGACAAAGCCAAGTGTCTCCGTCTTTGGGCTCTGGCATGGGGGGCTTGCCTCTGCCTCCCTGGCCCACCCCCAGCTCCAGTGAGGCCTCTGGAAAGGGGACTGCTGTGTCCCCAAGCTTCTCATTTCCCCTGCAGGATGGGGAGACAGCAGTGGCTGACAGGGATTCCCCAGGGAGCTCTCTGGCTACAGGGCCAGGCCCGGCCATTCACGAGCAGGTCTTTCCCAGGGCATCCGGTTTCAGGATGGGGAGATTATCGAGGGGTGGTCAGACCGGGCAGAGCCTGCTCCTGGCTGTGTGTCTGCAGAGCTAAGGCGCCGTCTCTGAGGAGGCTGGAAGCTGCAGTGTGCTCTGCTCCGAGGGCCAGAGGGTGGGCGAGGGAGGATGGCAGACAGAATTGCTAACAGATTGGCATTGCCTTCCCGTCTCAGTCCAGAGCGAAATCAAAAAGGAAGCTCCCTGTGGTATCTTCAAAGATGACAAGCAGAAGAATTCCTCTTCTTTTGACTATTCTGATTTTTTCCCATGCTCTCTTCTCCAGCCCCTGCCCCAGGCATCCTAGAATCTCAGAATTGGAATATGCTTTGAAAGCCTTTGGTCCACCAACCCTCCTCATTTTATATACAGGAAAACAGTCATGCACAGAGGTGCAGTGGCTTGCCTGAGGCCACACGCTAGAGCGCGTCGGGACGAGGATGGAAGCCTGGCACTTCTAACGTCTTTCTCCTTCTCACAATCCCAGCGGTTCCTGACATTCGGTCACGAGCACGCAACTTTCATTTTTGGGGGCATATCTGCAAACACCGTGTTATTATGTAATACTTTTTCTTTAGCCAGACCCATTTTTTTTTACTGAAATGTAGTTATTTTTAAAGAAAACTGTATCACTAATGCCAGTGGAAAAGTAGCGTTACTCGCCTTAATTGTTTGGAGACCAAAAGACAAATGTAATTAATGGAAAACCACGTTATGAAACTAGTCTGTTGAGGGCTCTCACTCCAAGGCCCATTTTCCTAGTGACACGGGAGTGAAGGGTTTGAGAATTGTGAACGAGACACTAGCACCCGACTGAGACACTCTCCTTGAAGGGGAGAAGGAGAATTGAAATGGGAGCGTCCTTCCTGGAAACCGTCTCTGCCCACCACGCACCTTCTGGCTCCTGTGACACGTTCCTCACGTAGGGCACGCTGCCTTCAATGGGGTGTGAGTCTCTTGCCTTGCCATGCTCCCTTCTCAAAATCTGTAGATGTTGAAGGTGGGCACAATATTCTTTGCACTTTTCAAAAAATATGGACAGTGGTCCCTGTGGAGGAAGGGATTTTTAATGATGTTTTATTTGTCGACGGGTGGAATTTCACAAAAATTTGGTTGAGGATATCCTGCCAGGGAAGCAGTGTAGTGGAGGGTCATTAAGAAAAGTCTTGGGGCCAGGCATGATGGCTCACACCTGGAATCCCAGCACTTTGGGAGGCCCAGGTGGGAGGACCACTCGAGGCTAGGAATTTGAGACCAGCCTGGGCAACATAGGGAGACCCTGTGTCTACAAAAAAAAAAAAAAAAAAAAAAATTCAAACTTAGCCAGGTGTGGTGGTGCACACTTGTAGTCCCAGCTACTCAGGGGGCTGAGGTGGGAGGATCACTGGAGCCCAGCAGTTCGAGGCTGCAGTGAGCTATGATTGTGCCGCTGCACTCCAGCCTGGGTGACAGAGTGAGACCCTGTCTCTAAAACAACGACAACAAAAACAGAAGCAAATGCTTGGGTCTGAGAGACAGCTAAGTGACTTTCTGTACACTAGAGCTCCTTCACCTTCCCTTTACTAACATTCCACATGGCACGGTGTGACACGTGTCACTCTCAGTCAGTGAGGACAGGAGCGTGCGGGGCTTCCTCCTCTGCGGGAGGATGAAGCTAACACTCTGCGTGTGGTCCGGGACTCAGGGCTCCAGTGAGATCACAGCCATTTCAAGCACAGTCGTGAGTTGTCCATCCTTCCACCCCCTCTCGTCCCTTAGTATTGTCACCACAAGGAACGACCCAGTCAGCAAATGGTTCCTACTCACCTGCCACTGTGCTAGCTGTGGGGTCACAGAAGTACGTGATGCATCACGAGTCCCACCTGCATTTAGAACAGCTTCCTGCAGCTGAGACAAGGTCCATTCATATAAAAGGGCCACAAAGACATACAGGCTACGTCCTCACTGCGGGGGGTCTGATGAATGTTCCGGGAGCCTGCAGGAGTTGGAGGTAGCAGGGGACGCTTTGCGGAGGAGGTAGGACTTTTGCAGGACTTCCTTCTCCCTGTTTCCCTCTGGTCTTCCTCCTCCCGCCTTCCCTCTTTCAGCATGGATGCAAAATTGCACTGGCGTGGTACTTAGGGTTGGCTCTCACCCTGGCCGTGGGCTGAACAGGCATCCCGGAAGCCGGCGGTGGTGGGAGGCTGGCCAGGTGGACAGCGCCCACGCTGCTGCCCCTGAGATCCTCGAAAACAGCTTTACCCGTTGCCAAATTCTCCTTGTAGCCCTCTCTCCTCCCTGACCCCTGCGCAGCAATTCCTGGGGACTGGCCAGGGTAGGGGGCTCAGAAAAGGCGGTGAAATGGCATCGCACACAAACCCGGGGACTCCCCAGGACTGTTGCAGGCACAGCCCACCCTCACAGTCTCTTAGCGCAGGTTCTGCCTCTGCCTAGACAGCACCGCGGGGGCCCGAGGGAGGACACAGGCTGACGACAGATGGGTGCTTTCCATTCCCGGGTGACTTCTCCATGCTCCCCACGGTTGTCCTGGTGTATTAGGGAGAGTAATATAAAGCCCATAGGGTCTTGGCCTTGGGGCAGCCCAGGCGATGGGGCCAAGGAAGCAGGACTTTCCAAACAGGCCAAGAGATGCTAAAGAAAACCTCTGGGGGCCTGCAGGTGGGAGTCCTCAGCCCACAGCCCTGCGTAGTCCCAGTGAGTGGAGGCTTCAGGGGTCGGGGTTATCCTCTGCCAGCCATGGAGGGACCAGGAAGAGCAAGCAAGACCAAGGCACTGAAAATACTGGTGATTGTCCCCTCCCTCCCGGAACCTGTCTGTTGGCCCAGAAGCCAGCAGGGTGTGATCTCACTCTATAGGTGAGGAAACCGAGTAGGGAGGGAGAAGGGTGGGCCCAATGCAACACAGAAAATTAATGGTAAAAATCAAAATTTGAATGCAGATCTCCTCATTCTACATCTGGTTTGCCCAAATGCCCTTGGCAATCTGGGACAAGGGGTGGGGTGCGGGGAGCCTGGCTGGACTGAGAACGGTGAAATATTTCTGAATGACCCACAGGACCTGTGTCAGACTGGGCCACTCCTGGCTGCTCCGAGCTCGCTGGGTCACAGGTTGCCCAGGGGCTGTCCTCATTCTGCCCCTGCGAGCACTGCCTGCAAGGCTACGGCCCTGGCCTGCCGGCCCCGTTCCGCCGGGGACCGTCCCCTCACTCACATTTGACAGTGTCCCTGCGCTGGAAGGGGGACACATCCCAGCTCGTTCTCTTCTATTCCCTCTTCCTGTGACAACAGCTTTGTACAGGCATTGTCTATAGAGAGGAAGGAAGACAATTCAGTCTTCCCTCTAGCATGGTTGACTGAAATTTGTTTTTAACAGCGAAGACTAGGATACACAAAACATGTGACTTCACAAAAGGACTCCCTGCTTGCAGCACTGCTACAAATTTTGGCCTTATAAATAGAGAAATTCCAAGAAATTTTATTTTTGCCTGAGTGCCATCAAAAGGGAAAAATGCGTGGTCTACTTTTATATATTTTGCCTGGCTGAGTGTATTTCTTATGGGAGAGAATTTCTATTTTGACAAGGAATCTATGTGAACAGACTTCTTGGCTTTTGACCTCACACATCTGATAATCAGAATAGTCTTTTCCACAGACTAGCTGCTGGCTCCCTCGGTTCCAACTTTGCTGCTCTCCCACCGCCCACGTTGTTCGGGTGAAGACGCCACACGTTGCAATCTCACCTCTGGCCCTGCAGTCTCCAGCGCAGCACAATAAGAACCACACAGTGGATGGGACACATTTTTCTGGAAACCACTTCTCCACTGGAATAGCTGTAAACCTTTTAACTCACTAAAATCACCCTTAGCTCTATCCAAAAAATGCTCAGGGCCACTCCAATGCCAACCCATCGAGGGGGAGTTCGATAGAAGAGAAGAGATAGAAGAATGCCGTATCTTAACAAAGTGCAATGAAAGTATCTTACTCCTGCAAAATTTTCAAAACTATGCCACATGCGAGAGCATGACTGGGGCCTCTCCCTGGAAGGGTCTATGAGGGTCCTTGAACTTGGGGCTTCGTTAGCTCCTTGGAAGATCTGCCTCTAGGGGTGAGAAGAGATCTGTCAGACTCCATGCTCATGTTCCGCGGTTGTCCCTAGTCACTCATTCTCCTCCTAACAGCGATCCTCTACACCACTCCGGCTCCTCCTCCGCCCCCATCAGACCTGAACTCATTCCTTCAGGCAAAGTTCTTTTTTTTTAGAAGATTTGTTTTGGGTTTTCTTTTACTTGAGCTTTACTGAGACAACAGGTACCTGGAGTGACTACAAAGGCAAATTCACTGCTAAAAATGTATCATTAATGGAGAGATTAAAAAGTTGGCTTTTATTAAATTTATTTTATAGTTTTGAGTATATTCTAAATGTCCAACAATAGCAAATTGGTTAGCTATGCCAATAGTCCACAAGCGTAATCTTCAGTCATTTACTGTAATTTTTGTGGATGTCTATTTTTGGCCTGAAAATATTTTCTTTCTATGTTAAATAAATAAAAAGCATATTTTAAGGGCATAATATCATTTTCTAAATTTAAAAGTATCTATGTCTGTATCTATATTTATATTGCTATAGGAAAAATCGAGCATAGAAAAATGTCTGGAAGGTTCTATAGCTTTGTATAAGTAAGAGTAGTTGCTCTGGAAACATAGTAGTGAAGTTTTTCTTGGCCCTTATTTTATTTTTCTATAAATGATTATGTTACCATTGTATTGTAATTATATGTATATATACATACATATGTGTGTGTGTGTGTGTGTATATATTTAGAGGCAGGGTCTGGCTCTGTCACCCAGGCTAGAGTGCAGTGGCATGATCATAGCTCACTGCAGCCTCGAACTCTTGGTGATCCTCCTCCCTCAGCCTCCCCTGTAGCTGGGACTGCAGGTGCAAGCCACCATTCCTGGCTATAAATAGAATTTTTAAAATGTATAATTAAAAAATACACTCAAGTAGCTTCTCTCTTCCCCAATTCAGCCAGGTGCAGGTTGATAAAAGAAACTTGGGAACTGAAGGTTAAGAAACAGTCACCCAAAACCAAGAAGGAGGCTGGAAGGTGAGTGTGTGTGAGAGAGAGGGGGAGTGTGTGTGAGTGTGTGTGAGTATGTGTGAGAGGGAGGGAGACAGAGGGCGTGTGTGTGTGTGTGTGTGTGTGTGTGTGTGTGTGTGTGCGCGCGTGTGTGAGGGGGGAAGACAGAGGCCGTGTGCGGAGGTGAGCACATGAGCGCGCGGAGCGGGTATTCATCGCGGGCTGTGCACGCAGCTACTCCGCATTCGGTCCTAACACCCGGGTGGGCTCTGCCCCGCGTGTCACAGAAATCCTGGTGGAACACCTTTCTCCAGTTTCCACTTTGCTCCAATGGCTCAGCCCACTTTCCAAACCACAGCGTCTGGGCATAGGGAACAAAAGTGTCCCATCAGGAGTTGAGGCGTGAAAGGAGATGCTTTTCTCCCTGAGGGTCTCTGGGGAGAGGGGGAGGGACCGGGTCACCCTCGCTGTCCTGAGCAAAACCCTGTGAAAGGAGATGTTGCTGGATTTGAGACACCACAGTGAAAGACAGGTGGATGCAGGGCAATTCCTGGAAGCTTCCCCTGCCCTCCTGTCACCTGACCCCAAACTCAGACCCACTGCGAGTGCCTTCACCGGTTCAGGGAAGCCGTTCCGTGTTCGCTAAGCCTGTCTTCAAGCCCACACCTGCCGCACAGGTGCACGCTCCCTACGCTGCCGTCCAGGAGAGCCAGAGCCACTCCCGGAGAGCGAGTCCGGCGCAGGGGACAGGCCACAGTGTGCAGAGCGGAGCCCTCCCTTCCCCTTCCCTAGGTGTCTGTGATTTCTGGCAGGATCTCTCCAGAAAGGAAAGAAATGGGAATTGTGTCTCCATTTGGGGTCTGTGAGGCTTTGGACTCGTGCCCAGCCCTGCTTGTGCCAGAGTGTGTCCCCAGATGAGCACCCAGGACTTGGGTCCACCTGACATGTTGACAGGACATTTTCCCTCTGCAGGTTTCCTGGTCACTGGAAACCACCCATGTTTCCTCTGCCTGTGACAGTGCTGCTGGTGGGGACGAGGGTGATGGACCGTGTGTGACGTCCGTGAAGCCAGCCCCGGGGCTGCCTGGCTGTGCTCAGGGTTTTCTCAGCCACCCTGAGTCTCAGAGGAGCCTTGGAATCAGGGTTCCCCCAATCAAATGGGGCGGGATATTGCGCCGCCTTCAGCCCAGCAGCCTGTAAACATCTATTCATGACAGCCATCGTGTCCCTGCTCCATGCCAGCCACTGCACTTGGCCCTGGGGAAACAGCAGGAAACAACCTGGAAAAGAGCCTGTCCTGCTTTTGTCCCCCAAGCAGAGCACCCTGTTAGTACGAGGTCACCAGGTTCTCCCAGTCACCACTGCCCTGGCAGGGGGAGGACAGGTGTGGAGGTGAGTGGGGGACTTTTATTCTGTCTTTGTCAGACTGCTTACCTCCCCCTCCACTGGCCCAGTGCCCCACGGAGTGTAGGAAGAAATCCCAGGATGTTTGGCCAATTCCTTTCCCAGAATGGGCAGCTGCCCACCGCAACACGCCTAAGGCCAAAAAGATCCTCTTCTTGGGGCCTGACATGCTGGGTCTTTAGGAAGCCCCTGGGTAGGAAAGGATGAGACCCACTGTGGGCTGAAGTTCTCCGGGGAGACTCACACTATTCCTGTGGAGCAGGTGACTGTTCTCGCTCACTTTCTCCCAGATCAGCTCGTCCTCTGCCGTCCTTCAATTCATTGCTAAAATTCCTTCTCTTCTGGAAAGCCCTCTGGGACTAACATTCCAGAAGAAGCGAGACCCTGACTTTGACTTTCTGCACAGAGGCCCTTCTCCTGAGCCGCCTTCTGCCTCTGTGGGCTGAGCTGGGGGCTCAGAGGGAGAGCATGGGCGGGCGCCGTGGCTGTCTCCTTCACTCTGCAGTTCCAGATCACACTGAGAAAGACTTTTATCGGGATAGGAAACGTCAGCTCCAAATTTAGGGAGGAAAACCTCCACAGATTTAAATTATTATTATTTCGTGAAACAGAAGCAACATTTACCTTTCTTCTCCTTGCAGCTGAGGTCTCCCCGCGGCCAGGGACTGAGGGGTGAAGTTCTCACGTCGTCTGGTCGCTCTGACGGTTTAGGGCACTCGGTGCGACTCAGACGCAGGGACATCCATATCTGACCGGCTAGTTTCTAGAACAAATTTTTACCTGACATCTTAGAGTACCGATTTTAGAAGCTGCTCTTCTTCTTGCCTTGAGTAAATAGGCCTTTGTTTTATTTTTTTTAATTTTTAAAGTATTTTGTCTTCTGTTTGTTGTCATAACCTTGGAAAATTCCACAGAGCACAGATTTGCATAAACGTCTGCCACAATACCCCTCAACCTAAGGTGATGACCGTCCTTGTGTTCGTACACACGCCCAACCCTTTCCTCTGTGCGCACGTGTGTGCGTGAATTCACCAGCTGCCTCGACGCCCTGCTGCCCCGGTCCCTAATTCCTCTTGCTGCTTTCCTCCCTCCCAATAGACAGCACAGATATAACTTATAAAATTGACATGATACCATATGTAGCACATTGCAACCTGCGTTTCTTGCTTAACAATATGTCAAGGTCAAATCCCTCCCTTTATAATTAAATTCACTTGCAACAGGATTGTTATGACTGCATAATATCCCATCACACGGTTGTATTAATACTGTAATGGAATTAACCAGGCTTCCATTATCGTTCACTTTTACCAATGTTATAAATGTGACCACAACAAGCAATGTTAAAAACAGATCGGTTTGGGGGTAGAGAGACCCTGACCGGTGGAGGTGGAGATACCCTGATGTTGACAATCATTTCCTACCAGGTGGCCAGTGCCATACAGGGAACTTGAGTTCATGGGAAGGTGGAAGCAGAGAAGAAGCTCAATGGAGCTGCCCAGTAAGTCCCTCAAGAAGGGGGCACTGTGGTGATGACACGAGGCTTGGAGCTCAGGCATTGCGGGAATTAGAAGCCCCCAGTCTCAGTGCTTGAACCACCACCAAGATATTGGCAGGGTCTTGAAAAACATGGCTTGAGCCGGTTGCCACACACACGCTACCACCTGCCAAACCCTATCAACCAGAGCTTCAGAGAGACTCTTCCCTGGTCCCAAGAAGCCAGAGGAAGATCTGAGTCTTCTTTCTGGAGCATTGGCTTATTTTTCCCCATCACCTCCCTCCCTAGATGCTACGCCAAGGCTGAGCTCAGGGAAGGAAGGATTCTTATTCCTTCTTTCAACGTTCAGGCTTCTTTGTATCTGCTTAATTCATTTATCCAACTATCTGTGTTGAACAGAGTCCATTGTATGCCAGGCACTGTGTGAAATCTGAGAGTCGGCAGGATAATAAGAAATATTTAAAAGTCTATTAATAAATATCAACATTTAAAGTAATTTGCAGGTCACTTAAATACAGTTGATAATTAGTTTCTTTCACACACGTATTCTTAAAGTAATACCTGGCAAATTGTGAGAAACTGAAAAATATTTGACAGATGAGTACATGCATTCTGAGGGTTGGGTCCCTTCGAATACAACATCAGCTACAGAGGCACATTTAAAAAGCTTTATTTTGAGATATAATTTATATGTTATAAAATGTACATGTTTTAAATGTACAAATAAATGGTTTTTAGTATTTTACAGAACTGGACAGCAATCACTACAATCAAATCTTAGAACTTTCCATCACCCCCAAAAGAAACCTCACTCTGATTTGCGGTCACTCCTGATCTCCCCTACCCACAGTCCTAGACTGTCACTAATCTACTTTCTATCTCTATAGATTTGCCTATTCTGGATATTTCGTATAAGTGGAACCCCACCACATGCAGTGCTTTATGTATGGCATTTTCACTGAGCATAATGTTTTTCAAGTTGTTATAGATCAGTACTTTATGTACTATTATGTTATAGATAACATATCTATGCTATAGATCAGTACTTTATGTACTATTATGTTATAGATAACATTTCTATGTTATAGATCAGTACTTTATGTATCAGTCCTTTATGTGTCAGTCCTGCATTCCTTCTAATTGTGAATCATATTCCATTGTATAGATACACTGCATTTTGTTCATCAGTTGATGGGCACTTGGGTTGTTTCCTATTTTGGGGGTATTCTGAGTGATTCTTCTATAAGCATTCATGTACAAATCTTTGTGTAGACTTCTGTTTTCATTTTTCTTGGAATTGCTGGGTCGTATATGGGTACTTTTTGATCAAATATTTAAAGAGATATTTAAGAAAGGAGGACTTAGCTCAGCTTGATGAAGCCAAAATATACCAAAGGTTTGTAATCAGATATACAAGTTGCAGCTCTCTCTGGCCACCTCCTACTCAAGGCAGAGCCGTGAGATTGTGCCTGCCTTTTTTCATACCTGTCTTTAAGAGATAAATGTTGTATATGTTATTTTAATATTATTTTTTCACTTAATATATTCTGACCATTTTCCTGCTTTTACATTCTTTATATTTAATGGTTGTACACTTTTCCATGATCATGATGAACTTTATTTAACTAAATTCTTACCATTGGACATATAATTTGCTCTGAAATGTTTTTGCAGTTGTTAAAAAACGCTTCAGTGAATGCAGCTTAATTAATTTTAGACATGCTGGGCAGCATTTTCATAGAATATGTGAATACGTTTTTTGAAAGGGTGTCGTGAGGGCTTTGTTGATAGTGAGAATTGCTCTCTTTGAAAGTTTGTTCCAGTTCATACTTCTACCAGTCACGCATGAGAGCAATTAGTCCCCACATTTTCAATACAACTGGGTCTTACCATAAGAAACAAATGCAAACCAAAATCACCGGAATATGACATCTTTTGGAATTAAGCTGTACTCTTTGTGAACTAGCGATGCTGATGAATGTTCACATGTTAGTGGACTGTTCACATTTCCCTTTCGGGGGCACCCGCACCATTCTAGGGTAGCTTTGAGGACCCTTCTTCCCATCAGCCCCTTTCTCCACCCCCATCTACTGCTCTGCCCAGCAGAAACGTCCAGAAAGCCTTCCCCTTCACTCACACCTTGGTAGATAGCTCTTGGAGCGACAGGCAGACCCTGATCCACCTGCCACTACAGTAAGACCATGGGGCCAACTCCCAGGGCATGGGAAATATTTTCTGCTGCCCACAGACTGCCTGGTACCCACTGAGGTTGACACAACTGACATGTAAACCACAAAGCTCCCAACTCAGTTGGATCGAGTTTTACGACAGGATGAAAGTGCGAGCTTTGGAACCCCAGGTTTGGCACTAGTATCCCTTATCGGAAGGGCCAGCATGTGGGTGGTGCTGACCAGCTGTTCTTCTTTCCCCTTAGAGTCAGAGCAAAGGAAGTGAGATCAAATTACAATAGAAGGGATGCCAGTTAGACAAGAGAAGGAACTTATTGCCAAGGAAGCTTGCAGAGTGCCACACCTAAGGCAATCTTTGATGAGGGTGAGCTCTCTGTGGTTTCATTGGATCCCTGCCTGAGAGGAGAGGACGGGCCTTAGCCTGGGCCGAAGGTGATAAGCTCTGGCTTAGCTCAGAGCGCCCCAGCTTCCTGCATGCCTGCCGCCACCTGACGTGTGAGGCTCTTTCTTGGGACCGTGACCTTAGCCATACAGCACCCTTTGGGTCTCTGCCCTCATCTCAGAGCAAACAATATCATCCGAGGTCAGGTTTCTTGAGTCTAAGCAGCAAAGCAGAAGTGAAAAGACGTTTTATCATTACAGGCTGATAATCTGCCAGGCTCTAGGCTAGGTGCTTTAAAGACTATCTAAAGTCTTTACGACGGCAGGTAAGGAAACCAAGGTAGGAAGAGGTATGACTGGCCCCGGATCACACATTGGATGGAAGAACCGTATCCACACTCGGATGTGCTGTGGCTCCCATGGTCTTCTCCACCGAACCACGTAACTGCAGAAAAGCTCCACAGCGGGAGGTGGGGTGTTTAGAGTAGACACTGCTGGCATTGGACGATCACCAGGCGACTGCCGTGACCGTCGTGGTTTTCCTGGAGTCCGAGCTCATCTTGCTGATGCGGGTGGAAGCTCTGTGAGGGTTTCCGAGGCTGGACGTCTTCCTGGGCTCTTTGTCTTTCGGTTTCTGAGCCCCAACCATCCCCCATCCTCATTCTCCTACTTGCCTGAACGTGTGGTAGGTGTTCTGCGGGCGTAGGGGACGCCGTCGGGGAATACAGGATAGAAAGTTCCTGACTGTGCCACTTACTAGCTGGGTGACTTTGGGAAAGTTAGTCCATTTCTCTGTGCTCCCATTTCCTCATCTGTAAAATGGGGACAAATGATGGCATCATTCTCACAGTTTGGGTATAAAGATCAAATAATTAATAGGTTTCAGCCCTTAGAATAATACCTGGAATGATAAATTCTGAAGTAACGTTAGCCTTTATTATTTAGGTAGAAATCAAAACTTGTATATATAGAAAAAACACAGTATGCCTCAGCTGGCCTGGCCTTCCTTCCTTCCTTCTTTCCTTCCCTCCTTCCTTCCTTCCTTTTCTCCCTCAACAAACATTTGTCGAAAGTCCGTTCATGCCAGGCATCGTGCTAGGCACTGCGGTGTGCGCTCGATTTTATTCTATGCCAGCCCCAGGGCCAGCTAGTACCCCCTGCTAGAGACACGCAGGGCTAGCGCACCTGTGCCGACCATTAGCAGCTCTTTTACTGCTGTCTAAAGACATCAAGAGAGAGGAATTAACCAGAATTTCAGAAATATAAAAAAATTGGAGGTCTAGTCAAACTTCCCATGCCCTCTCAGATGAGAAAACTCAGCCCTGAGATGATAAGTAACTTCGCAGCATCCCACAGCCAGTGAAGCAGAGAGCCGGACTCAGGACTGTGGCTTCTGGGTGTCTCATAATCCCTTTTCCATAAACACTCCTATTTTTTCTAACCGACAGCCTGGACAGAGTGCTGTAGAGAGTGAGTCACTGATGGGCCACATATTGTCTCAGCATCTTGCGTGGTGCGCTGCGTGCCAAGTGTCTGCTCAGCTTCTCTTCTATTTCCTTCTCACAAAACTGTATTCACTGATCACGTTGGCAGGGGTGGTGCGTGCAGGGCGCATCGTACCAGCAAAATCCAATGTCCAACCCCCAGCCACCGCGTCTGGCTTGCTGGTGGCCCCCTCACCTCGTATGGGAATGGAGACCTTGGTCCAGCGGTCCCAGCTGTCCTCTGAGATGCCGGCCATCTGGGGCCAATGATGAAGGCCTGGACGCTGACCTTGGCTGCCCCTGTGGAGTACGTGTCCCTAGCCCCCTTGTTCTCTGTGGTCTGCTGACTTACAGGCAAACCCGAGCCCTGCCCCCTGCAGCCTGGCCCTACTACACAATCCTCAGAACTTACCCAGGGGCTGCACAGGGATGTACAAAGACCTCTTTCCTCACCCTTAGACCTGTTTGAAATCATCGCCTGCTGGATTCTTATAGCCTATTCATTTAAATAATAACGGGAGCTCTGTGGCACGGACACAGGTTGGGAAGCCAGGCCCTGCCCCAGCCCTGACACTCGTTAGCTGCATGACTCTCAAGAAACCATTCGCTTCTCTAGGCCTCGGTCCTCATTTGCGTTAACCAGATACTTCTCCCATCCTTACCAGCTTGAAATAATATGAAGTTTGTCCTTTTGGCATTAAACACCTTTCTAGTTATCTACTAATCAGTCCAGTTCTCTGCTGGGGGACATAAGCAGAGCTTCCCAGCTTTTTTTAAATATAATGAGACCCATATAAAGTGATTTCTACAGTTCACCTGGATAAACAGATGAGGCCACCTGCAGCCAGAGGTCATGTTCTCAAGCTCCAGACCCTATTCTGAGGCCCTGAGAACTGAGGGTATCAGGGTCTTGGGACATCTTACAAGTGATGGCAGCACCCTGGTCAGGGATGCCACCAAAGGATCCAGAGGTTCTCTATGCTGCCTTTGTCAGCAGAAATTTGCAAACTGACCGGGATGTATGACACTAAAAACAGCATTGAACAACAAGCACAACACTTGAGTAAGGGTTGTGGTCATTCGAGGTGGGGAGGTCAGTGTGGTGAGGCAGTCTGGGTGGGCTCCCAGGAGGAATGGCCCTGACTCAGAAAGGGAGGACTTGGACTTCATTAGCATCAAGGCAAGAGGCAGAAGGCAACAGAGGACAGAGAGCCACACTGAGAGCTAGAAGCCCCGGGCTCCTGTTCCAGCTCCGCCTCTCAATCACTCTGTGTCCACTCTCTGTGCCTCTCTCCCCTTCTTACCAGCGGTGGCCGCAGGACTGCTGAGCTAACCCCGAAGTCTGCCATGACGTTCGAATGGGAGAGCGAATGTACAGCTACTCATCAGGAAGGAAGCAGGGTGTCAATGCTAGCGATTATCGCCAGCATGGAGCAGGAAGCTGCTGCGAGCTTACTGATCACAGAGGGCTTCCCCTGCCGAGTTCACTAGTGGATGACAGGAGCTTAGGACAGTGCCTGGCTCACAGCAGGAACTTCACGAATAGCTGCTAAATGAAAGAGAAGGGGGACCTGGCCGACTTCCCAGCCTGCGTGAGGTGAGGACATACGAGCTGGGGTGCTCAGCCCTCTCTGAGACGAAGCCTGATTCTTCAGGGACAATCTCTCCGGGCGAGAGTGGCGTCGGTCCAGCAGGGAATCCTTTGCCTTCCTTGGTGACTGCCTGCTTCAGCCACTGCCTCTCTAGAGGACCTGGGGCCTTAATCCCCACCCACCTCCCAAAAGCCAGAGTGCTGACCCCGGCTGGGAGGAGGATTATAAGGAGCAGGCTCTTAAAGAGGCCCCTTTTATCAGGTGACTTACGTGCTATTGCATATTGAAGAGGAGCTCTTAACTGGGATACAATTTAGAACTTTATTTTTCTCTGAGTTTTTGATTCTGTTCTTTCCTCCTTTGGCTTGAGATTGAAATAAAAGGAAAGCTTACCTGGAGTAAATAACAGACTGGCTGTACGTGCAGTGACAGCCAGAAGAGGATGAGACGGGCGCCAAGCATGAGAGAGCATGCGCGAGAACGGGGTGTCTGGCGGTCTGTTCGCTCCCCCACCTGGGTGCTCCCCTTTGGCTGCCTCGGTCTCCCCCTCTCTCCCTGTCTTCTCTGCTCCTCCTGCTCAGCCCTCCTCAGAGACGAAGAACGTGTGCTTCCCCCAGGGACGCCGTGCCCTGCAGAACAGGGTTCTGGTTACTGTTTGGCCCGAGCAGTCCATCCAAATAGCCACCCAGGCTATGCAGCAATTTAACCCCTTTCTAGGGACCTGGAAAATGACTCGAAGCCCATGCTCTGTGTTAAGTAGGGCTTGCTTCTGCCTAGGAGCACGATTTAGACTTCCTTAGACCCTATGGAAGGTATAGGAAATCTTAATTAGAATGGGGTTTTTAAAAATGTCAAGAGAGAGACGCGTAGGCTTCTCGGGGGAAGAAAGCAGACAAAGACTCAGACAAGTTTATGGACTTGCCCAAGATTGCACAGCTCTGAGCAGAGTGTCGCCTCTAGGACTGTCTGACTCTAAAGGGTGTGCTCTTTCTGCTCTTATGAGAGAAGGTTACGGGAAGATCGGAGTCCGCCGACAGCCTTGTGCTGTGTGTGATGCCTGAGGTGGAAGCGGCACAAACGTGACTGATCCGGGTGTCCCAGGGACACACGCACCATCTTCCCAGGGTCTCCAGCCAAACCCAGGGTTTCACGGGGGTTCCAGAACCCACGACCTTAAGGCAAGCACAGAATCTGCAGGGGGCTTCTGAGAGGGATGCAGGAAAACAGTGAACAGATTAATAAAGACAAGAGCGGAGGCCCCCGGGGAAGTGAAGTGGGGACGCTGGTCAGGGAGTGGAATCGGTCGCAGCAACACAGCCTGTGAGCGTGTGGCGGTTCCCTTGAGCAGCGCGGGCGGTTCGAGTCCCCGGCAGAGGCAAGGCAGAGGCGGCAGGATGCCAATTTAGGACAGAGGGGCTGGGGCGCAGCTCCCTTCCTGGGGGGCCTGAGAAATTTAAACAGTCCAGTTCCAGGGAATCTAGCTGGAGGCGGGGGAGGAAGACGAATGACTTCTCCAGTCTCTTTGCCAGCCCAGGCTGGTGGAATTCCAAAACGCATATTTGAGAACAGATCAGGGATCGGGGGATGAATTTAGCTGCCCAGTTCGTGCGGAATGAAGTTGCTATGCGGTCTTCTAATGACATCAGGTGCCCAGACATGGCAGCAATAAATGGAGAGGAATATTTATGTAAACAAAAGCAACATAAATAGATGGGGAGAGTAAACTAAATATAAACTCTCAGTTCAAAGTCACTGTGAGAACAGCCGAGGCTATTTTCGGAGGGGGTGTGTAAGTGCATGCAGCGTGCTATTTATAAGCAGAGGGTTGCATGTAAACTCTGCCCGTCCGACCGCTGCTTTCAATGGAGTGGGTCCCGCTCCAGCTGAAGCGGGCTCTTGTTTTCTCATCCCCACAAGGAAGAAAATGGGAGAGAACGCAAGAACAGGGAATGTTTTCCCGCTGTCCATCTGTGCACGTGGTCACAGTGCATCACTGTCCTCGACCATCGCCCCTCAAATCCCGCGCAGTCTCTAGGGCTCCGTCACGGTGTCTGTATCTCTTGCGTGAGGACAACTTTGGGATCCAGATGCCCACCTCTCTGTGCCCCCTGCCACTCCTTTAACACACAGGCACATTCACACAGGTGACGTTTGTTTCTCGGCTGCCTTTCCGCCCCTCTCCCTGTATACTGTGAGCTCCTGAGGACAAGGCAGGGCTCGTGTTTGTGAGCTGAGCAATGGTCAGTGTGCAAATTTGGTTTGCTCACTCGACTCATCAGTGACCCAAAGGAAGTGTGAACTTGAACTACAGCAGGAAAGGGCTTTGCTGGACACAGGCAGATTTTCTTTCTACTGAGAAGGGCGCTAGGAGACTGAGCCATGCCCGAGTTCTTGCTCAGAGGTAGGGGGATGACAGCAGTAATCTCTTACATCCTGTCCCTCCCCTCGGGGATTTTGCCCATCTTTCAGGGAAAGTCTCGATGACTATTGGATTATAAATTTTACCCGTATTCTCTAAGCCTCCAGTGAGTCCATCTAGAATATCATTCTTTGGGCATCCCCAGAACATAGAGCAGTGCGTTTCCTCCACGATGAGAATTGTGCATCAGGTAAAAAATTGCCGCTCTTTGGGGTCTTTCTTTCGCATGTTTCCCAGAAGGGGGCAGCATCTTCCTGATGTTTCTTTCCTTTGTCCTTACAACCCTTTCCAGCAATGTTAAAAGGAATAGCAGATTCAGGGTGGAGACTGTCTTTAGTCCCTGCTATTCGGATTCGTTGAGAAAGGGGGATGGGAACAAGGCGGCCCGTGTGCTGCAGAGAGAGTGTCTTCAGAATGGCCGGAGCAACGGTCCCATCAGAAGGTATCGGAGGACTCAGGTCCTTGTTTGGGGACCTAGAGGAACGTTTGTGCCCCAAAGCCTGAGGGGTGCCAGACGAGAGTCCAGGGTGGCAGAGAGGGCTGCCTGGTGGGAATGCTGCTGAGCCCTCCCCCTCCCGCCTGGGCCCTTGCAGGGCACACGGATGTAGCTGCCACAGAGCCGACCTTAGTCACTCAGCCGGGTAGAGCGAGCCCCGAGGGCAGCCTGCTAGCACCGGTCAGGCGCGCTTCCAACCCCTCAAGACCGCCAAGGTCAAGAGAAGTGCGGTGGTCCCCTTATCAGTGGCTCTGTTTTCTGCCGTTTCCGTTACCAGAGGTCAACTGCAGTTTGAAAACAGCTGAGAACAGTACAGTGAGGTATTTTCAGAGAGAGAGAGAAAGAGGGAGAGACCACACCGCATAACTTTTATTACAATATATTGTTATTTTTGTTCTGTTTTATTATTGGTTATTGTTGTTAAGCTCTTACTGTGCCTAATTTATAAATTAAACTTTATCGCAGGTATGTATGTATCAGAAAAAACATAGCATATGTAAGGTTTGGTACTCCCCATGGTTTCAGGCATCCACTGGGGGGCGTGGGGCGCACCCCCCACAAACAGAGGGACTGCTGTAGCAGAAGTTTGCCAGCACCAACGCTCAGTCCCACAGTCAGTGCCAATTCGAGTACCGATTATCAAGAATCTCACCAATCTGAGATCCTGTAGGCTCTCTGACCAGTGACTTATCTTCATTTTTCAGTCAAGCAGCCAGCAGGGCAGCTGAGAGAGGCCTCACAGGTGGGCATCGGTGCTCCTGGACCACTGGGGCAGGTCGAAAGAGAGCAGGGAGGAGACGGGCAAGAGACAGACACGGGAGGGGGTACCTGGCACATTCCTTCTGATCGCCTTTCTTTCTCTGACTCTCCCCAGTCAGAACGTCTTTTGCCTGTGGGGTGTCATATTTACATAGCTATTAGCAGGAGACAGAGGAACAGGCAGATGGCAACAGGAAGTATCTTTCGAGTTTGGGCTCTGTTGCTCTTATCCAAAGAATCTGAAGTTGGTGGAGGAGAGACATCAGGAAGAGGGAAGGTAAAGAAAATTATCCAGATGAGATTTGCTTGGGATGTTGGGAGCAGGAGGTGGGGGTGGGGGTGGGTGGAATTGTCCCATGTTACTAAATTTCCTCGCTTGGTGACACCTACCCCCAAGCTAACCCACATTCCTCAACTCCGCTCTTGCTCCCAGGAAATGGAGACTAATTTAAGAAAGCATCACATTAAGGGCTGACACTGGTGTTCTCGCTCAGCAGAGCCCTGACCAAGTTTAGCATTAGGCCAGCCTCTCTGCGCACCGCACCCGGGCAGCGCATCTGCGGCACGTGCCGGGCAAGTGGGAGGTGATGATGCTCAGATGGTGTTCATTTCCTCCCCTTCCCTCTCTGGGCACCTTTGGGCGGGCATCCTCCCTGTGTGCTGGGAAAGGCTTTCAAGCCTGATAAGGCTGGCCCGTGCCCCCAGATTACGTTTTGATACACATTTACCTTCTCTCTCTTCCGATCAGCGTTCACTCTGCATTTCCTGGTCTTTGTGGTTTGTCAGCTCCTTAACATTGCTTTAGCATAGCAGGCAGTGCGAGGAGGAATTACGAGAGTTAAAAGCCTCCAAACCTCTGGCATGCTGGAACAGTTCCCTGAATGTGGGTCTGTTGTGAACTGCTGTCATCGCAACTTTTATCAAAAACATCTCTTGCCCCCAGGACACGACTGTGTTTTGAGAGCATTTCTATCCTAAGTTGCTTGTGCAGATATTTGGGAGAGAGTTTCTTCCATTTCTGTCCAGTTTTTGGAGAGAGATTTTAGCAATTCTTCAGTACATGTGATCTTCAGCTCCCCAGGCTGTTTGACTACGGGAGCGAACCGGAGCTTCTGCGGTGTACACTCCAGCCCCGGCTCTGTTGCCAATCTGCCGAGGGACCTGGAGAAGTCACTGCTGCTCTTTAAGATCTGCTCTCACCAACCTCCTGTTGTACCTCTGGAAACAGAAAGACAATGATTTTTTCTGTCAATAGCTGGGAAAAGTTGTCACACTAAGAGTACAAATGGAACAGGGTCAGAGAGTCAAGGAAACAAATGCTGATGGAGATTGGTGAGTCAACAGAAAAATATTGCCGTGTTGGATGCCCATCTGCCCATATTTAAATCTTCATCTGAGAAAGGGGTGAAGTGTTGGAAAACATTTAAAATCTGCAAAGATGGGAAACGAGATAATGGCCTAGGTCCTTTGGGACAGGACATGCCACTGCTGGTCCTCTAGAGGACAGCTGCTCTGACAACCGTGCTTTCCAGAATGTGCCAGTCGGGCCTTCCCCTGGCAGCAGGGCCCCTGGCTGAATCTGGCACCCAACAAGGACCCTGTAAATATTTGGGAAGTGAGTGGACAAGTGGCCGTCCTGGGTTCGGATTGGTGCCATTCAGAGAGCATCTGGAGTGCAGGGAGGGAGGGACTTGGGTAAGAGGGCACAACTGCTGCTGGTTAACGGTGAAGGTGACAGTTAGTTAGAGCTCGGCCATGTGGAAAGCCCTGTGCTTACATCTTTCGGTAACACTCCCACCCATCACAGAGTGCGCGCTCCATGTCATGGAGGAGACATGGGCCCAAAGAAGCAACTCAGGGGATGGAAAGGGTGGAAAATGACCCACCACTCATATTCAGCAGACAGCCCGTAAGCCAAGGGCCAAGGAAATTCTGCCTGTTTCTGCCTCTTCCTCTTCCATTGGACCCTCTTGGGCTACACTTTTGTGTCTTCATTTCCCTTGAAATAGCTCTGTGTTCATTTCTGGAAATTTAAAAGGTGGCGAAATTGACTTTTGCAGGGTACATACCTCTGAGTTTTCACATACGTATAGGACCACGTAAGCATCACTGTTACCAGAGTTTCCACAGCTCATCACCCCAAAGAACTGCCTCTTGCTACCTCCTTGGAGTCACACTCTCTCCATATTCCCAACCCCTGGCAACGACCGATCTTTTCCCCACCACCGGAGTTTTATCTTTTTGAGAATGTCATATGAATAAATCAAACAGTCTGTGACCTTCCGAAATGAGCTTCTTTTACTTGGCCTGTGCCTTTAAGATTCATCCAAGTTGTTACGTATCAACGGTTCATCATCATCATAGTTATTATTATTACAAAGTAGCATTTCACCGTATGGATTTAGCACAGCTTGTTTATCCATTCACCCGTTGAACGACTTGTTGGGTTTTTTCCAGTTTGGGTGATTATGAATGGAGCTGCTACAAATATCCACATACAGGTTTTCATGTGAATGTGAGCTTTCATTTCTCTCAGCTGAAGACCTAGGGGTGGGATTCACATTAGTCATATAATAAGCATCTGTAATTTTATCAGAAACTGCCAAACTCTTCTCTAGATTGGCTGACATTCTGTGTTCCCACCAGCAGAGTATGTGAGTTGCTTCACATTCTCACCAGTGCTTGATATCGTCTGTGTTTCTTACTGGGCAATTCTAACAGGTGATAGTGATATCTCATTGCGTTTTTAATTAGAATTTCCATTAATGGCTAATGATGTTGAACAGCTTTTCTCGTGCTTATTTGCCATCTATATACCCCTTTGGTGAAGGGTCTATTCAATCCTTTTGCCTGTTTTTTAATTGGTTAACTATTATATGGTTTGTTTTTCTTATTAGTGAATTGTGAGGGTTCTCTATGTTCCGGATACAGACCTTTATCAGATATAGTATTTGCAAGAATTTTTCCCAATTTGTCTTTTCGTTCTTTTAACAGTGTCTTTTAAAGAGCAGAAGTACTCAGTTCTGATAAAGTCCAATTTCTTAATGTTTTATTTTAGGGGTCTTACTTTTGATGTTTACCTAGGAAATACATGCCTCGTCCAAGATCACAAGCATCTCCTATGCTTCCTTAAAATTTTTATAGTTTTAAGTTTTACCTTTAGGTCTATGACCCACTTAGAGTTGATTTTTGTATGTGGTGTGGAGTATGGATCAAAGTTCATTTTCCGTATGTGCATATCCAATTGTTCTGGCATCACTTGTTAAACATACTTTCCTCTCTCCACTGAATTGCCTTTGTACCTTGGTCAAAAGTCAGTTGGTCACATTTTGTGGCCTATTCCTAAACATTCTGTTCCATTTCATTGATAATTTATCTATCTTATCATAAATACCTCATTATCTTGATTACTATAGTTTTATAATAAATCTTAAAATCAGGCAGTATGAGTTCTCCCATTTGGTTCTTATTTTTCAAGTTGTTTCTTTACCTATTCTGGTTCCTTTAATTTTCCGTAATTAATTTTAGAATTAGCTTGTCTGTTTCTCCTAAAAAAAAAAAAAAAAAAGGCTGCTGGGGTTAGGACTGGACTTGCAATCTTTCCTATTTGAGTATATGCACCACCGTCCCACCTATGGAAGTGTTTGATTTCTTCCATCAGCATTTTGCAGCATACGTATTTCATGCACGTTTTCTTAGATTTATACCTATCTTATTTTTAGAGCTATTGTAAGTAATATGATTTCTTTAACATTTCAGTTTCTAATTGTTCACTGCCAGTATCTAGAAATATGATTGATTTTTATGTCTTGGTCTTACATGCTGCGACATGTAAGACTGTGACTTTGCTAAGTTCAATTATTAGTTCTAGGAATTTTTTGTAGATTCTTTAGGATTTTCTGTGTAGACAATCATGTCATCTGCAAGTGAAGGTAACTTTCTTTCTTCCTAATCTACATAACTTTAATTTCTTGTTCTTATGTTATTGTACTAAGAATTCCAGTGCAAGGTTGAATAGGAGTAATGAGAATGGACATCATTGCCTTGTTCCTGATCTTGGGAAACATTTTGTCTTCCAACATTAACTGTAATGCTAGGTGTAGGCTTTCTGTAGATGCCTTTATCAGGCGAGGAAGTTCCCTTCTATTCCTCAACTTGCTGAGAGCTTATATTAAGAATGGATATTGAATTTTGACAAATGCTTTTTTCTGTATCAACTGATACTATCTTGTGTTTTTATTCTTCAGATTTTAATATGATGGATTATACTGATTGCTTTTGAATATTTCATTCCTGGGATAAGCCCCATTTTTTCATGATGAATTGTTTTTTCCATGTTTGGCTCTTTTTAAAACTTATTTTGGCTGTTATACTCTCTTTGACCTACCCAGAGGATTGGCTCTTAAAAGTGTCACTGCCCTCCCAGGTATTAGGTCCTGGGATGATTGGACTGAGAGTTCCCTGAGGTCCCTTTTTGGAGTCTGGAGACAGTGTGATGTACATGTGGCCAAGTCAAGAGGTGCCTGTAGCGTAACAGGAATCTTCTGAGTGAGGCCCAGAAGATCTGGGCTGTTTCGTGGCCCCTGTACTACTGTACTCCTGTTCATTCCTGGTGGAATTTCCTCTCCCCAACTATTCCCAAGATAGGGACTCTGTGATTTTAAGTTCCAAATGACTAATCTAATACTCATTTGATCATTCACTCAACAAGTATTTACTGACAACTCATCATGGATTAGGCATTCTGTTCAACGCTGGGGATGCTACAGTAAGTAAAACTACTGTGCCCACCTTCATAAAACTATAGTTCTAGACTTTGGTGGGGGAACCAGACATTAATCAAATAGACACACAAATGCCAACAGGAGAGAGCACTGGTGGACCTTGTTAGGCCATTTTATGGTCATAGATCATTTCTCTACCTCAAGATCTTAAGTTAAGAATTATGTCATATTTCAATTTCATATAAATCTTGACTTTTAAGACCACGCACAGGGTAAGGATTTTGCACACGCTGGTTACACATATTAGTACTTCAACTTCTGGCCGACTTGAGGATAAGCTAAGGGAAAGATGATAGCTCCATGACTACATGAGACAGACCCACTCACATGTTACTTCTCATCCTGTAGAACGTCTTCAGTTGAGAGATGCTCGGGAAGTAAAAAGAACACATATCTTGAGAAGCTGCAAGAAATGCAGGGGTGGCCCAGGGAGGAGGAAGGGGAAGTTTGCAGGCTAGTTGGACTCTGGAAATTCCAGCTCCTCCCACCTACTCACACTGGGATTCCAAGTTGCTAAGTGACAGAGGAGGAGGAGGAGGAGTGGGAGGCAGAAAATATGGTGCAAATGTCACTCGGGAAAGGAGTATTGGTGATGCGCCCCTGGCAGTCAACACAAAGTAGAAGCCAAACCACGTCACCTAAGAATTTAGGCGTGAGGGTCCCTGAGCTTCCACGGGAGTATATTTCTCAGATGTTAAGACTAGAAGCATCTCTGGGATCAACTGGTCCAATCCCCTCATTTAAAAATGAAAATAAAAGTGAGACTCCAAAAGGGAAAGTGACTTTATCCCAGAGTCACCCAGCTAGTTAGTAGCTTAGCTGGCACTCAACCTAAGGAATTCAACTCTCAGAAGGACTTTTTGAAGTCTACTTCTTACTGATAGGAGTTGAGATCGAAAAGTAGGGACAGGGTCATGGAATCACAGAAGCACAATCGTCTCTAGACACTGATGGAGAAAGAAGAAAGTTGGACAGGACAGCAATCCCTAATCTACAGTTGTGACATTCAAATTGCATACTTCTTACTCACAGTGTCATTATTATTATATAACCAATGTTAGCTGAGTACTTAATATGGACAGGAATTTTTCTATGTGCTTTACATGAATCGACCAATTGAATCTTTTTAACAACCTATGACGTAGGTGCTAGCCTTATTTCCAGTTTATAAATAGGAAAACTAAGGTACATGGCAGTTAAGTAAGCTGCCTGAGGTTGCACAGCAAATGGCAAAAGTGGAATTCAAATCCAGGCCATGTAATTCCAGAGCCAGTCCCTTGACCATGTGCTCAAATGTTTCATACAGGAGAGTGAGTACCAGTTAGGTGCTCCCGTCCTTATTCCCCACACAAAGAATTCCACGCTTGCTAGAACCAAATTTGCTGCTACCACTAGCAACCTGATACCTGCCACATTAGAAAACTTGACCATCCTGGCGCCTTTGAGGTAGGCCTGGGAATGAAAAGCCCGAGTGCTGTCTTCAAAAGGAAAAGTTCTGGTGGTTCTAAAAACCATTCATGCTGAAAAGAAAGCTGACCACTGACCCCAATTACCAGAGTTTCCTTCTCCCACTTACTCTACTGCCCTGGGCCATGTGCCAGGATCTATAAAGCATACTCATTCCCCATTCTTTTATAATTCTGTCCTGCCATTGTTAGCCTTCTGAGTATTACCCAGCACTCATAAAGCATATTAAATTAATTTCTGCTGCCTTACTTGACATTTATATTTGAGGGGCAACTCTGGGATGCGGCAGGGAGATTGCCTGGAAAAATGCTAAGTTAATGTTGAGTTGAGAAATGGGTACCAGCTTTTTTCGATTACACAGGATATGTGCCTATTCAATTGTCTGATCCCAGCTGCCTGCAGTCAGTTGGGACACCAGCTAACGGCCCCCCTAGGAATTAGAGGATGATCAGCCAGAAGGATTTCTTCAAAGGGCACGGACTTGGGAGATGTTCTTCCTGCTTTGTGTGCCCATGTCCCTGTTCAGTTCTGATAAAAATGGCAAGTAGGTTCCTTTATAGTCCCTTCAACAAGGCTTGAGGGAAATAGGATGGTCCAAAAGAAGAGCCAATAGCAGCCTCTCTCGCATCAGTTTTTGCCACAGATCACGTCGCGCCTCCCAGGGCCGCCAGCGTGATTTTATTGGGTAGAGATCAATGTTGTCAGTCTGTCCCATCTGAACTCATCCCACTAACAGGCACAGGATAGTGTGGAGGTGGAGGAAGTGACAGGCACACACTGGGATAGTCGCCACAGACAGTCGACATGGCTGTGATGCTTGCCATTTCCATTTTTGCTACATTTCAAAGTATTTTTACCCCTGTGATTTATACATCTATTCACCAAAGATTTATTGAATGCCTGCTGTGTGCTTGGTCCAGTACATAGTCCAAGACACGCTCTTGGGATATAGCAGTAATAAAAACAAACAACAGAGGTTTGCCCTCATGAGCTTACATATAGTAAAGGTATCTCAAGTGTTTCTCATTATCATCTGTCAGAGAGATTAGACCAAAACCCATTAGTCTCATTTGAGCATTAAGAAGAAGAAATTAAGGCTCAGAGAAGCTGAATGTCCTGCCTGAGGGTCCACAGCTAGATAGTGGCAGAGCCCTGGAGAACCCAGACCACCTGAATCCTTGTCCAGTGTTCCTTTGACTGTGCCGATTGGACCTACACCATGAAGTTTGCATGGAAACTGGTGAAATCATTTCACCCACCACCCTCCATTCTATACCCTCCACTACAAGCCTCTTAGGGGAATTCCATGTCGAGATAAGCAGTTTCTACATGTTCCCGAAGCATCCATCCATCCCAGTGAACCACGGCTCTTACTATCTTGAAGTTCTGTTGTCTTTCATTTAAATCCCTTGTGCTACAAGCTTAATACTTCAATCTTCTTCCATTCTCTCAGTGGAAGTGAAATGAGGCACTTTTATGGACCTGGAGACAATTCCCAAAGTGCCTCATCCCTAGAACCATGGACATATGTCTAAATCCAGTCCTGAATTGTTTTTTACTCAATTGACAAGCAAAATGTAGTGAGGAGTTAGTCATTTTTTTCCTATTTTAGTTTCTCTTACATAGTTAAAATGACTGCTTTATTTATTTAGCCAAAATTTAATGGCTAAAACAAGATTTAAGAAGTAACTCTGGGAGCAGTTGGTAAGTTCACGGGGGAGGCTCCATGATTTGTAGTCAGAATGAGGCTTTGGCAAGCTTCAGTTCACTAAAACAGGCTTTTGAAAATGAAAACGGAATAAGAAATGTTCAGAGCAGTTTTATCATGATGGAAAGAGTATGAGATTTAAAGTAAACACCAGATCCAGTCTCAGCTCCATTGTTTAATAGTTATCTTGAGCTGGTCATTTAGAACTTTCTGGGCATTGATAAACTTCATCTGTTAAAGGCAATACTAGTGAACCTTGAAAGGTTTTTGTTAAGGAAAATGTTAGAGTATTTGTAAAAGAGATTTCTCAGCCATAGAGTGTCCTGTAAATGTCAGTTATCGCGGTTATACTATTGCTAGATGCAGAAGAGAATGAGGTGTGCTGCAGCACTGTTCTGTTAGACTCTGTTCTAGTACAGTCTGTTTGCAGACTTTGTTTTCGTCTTCCACCTCCAGAGTACTGAAATTGTTTGCCTGTGGTTCCTCCTTTTACCATCCCTAATGTGAGAATGACACCCAGCCCATTTCTCATGCAGGAAATATTAAAGCTGTAGCAGGTATCTCCATGCCATCAGAGATTGTTTTGCTTGCCCTGCACAGGGAATAGTGTCTTTCCCAGTACAATACTACAGCAGGCACTCAGAAAGATGTGTAGAAAAGATCAATAAATCTGTGACTAGGTTCAACACCTAGAGGAGAAAGACATCAGTAAGAATTTTGTGCAAAGAAAATGCAGCAATTGAACCTTTGAATGGGGTCGAGGTGTTGAGACTAATGCTAGAAGAAGCCAGGAAGACCTTCCCTGCCCAGGGCAGATGAAATGGCTTTGGCTATAAGGCAGAGAACCTGTGATATGTGCTTAGGGCCCATGCCCACCCGACTCCCCTCCTTGTCTCAGGACTCTCCTGCAAACTGGACGTCCATGGTCTCATGGCATCCTGGTGTGCAAGAACTGTGGGGGCTCTTAGAATCCAACCTGGCTGATCCTTCACTTGTATAGGCAGAAAGTTAAGGTTGAGAGAGGGTTACTTAGAAGTAGAGCAGAAACTAGAGTCCAGGCCTCTAGATTCCTAACGAAAGGTCTCTTCGCCTTCCAGAGGAAACATTCCATTATTTAAAAAAATAAATGCTTATTTTTTTTTGCTTGGCATATTGCCTTACTTAGCTTTGTTTCAGTTGTGGGGAGAAAACATGTTTTTTTCAAACTCTGGTGGTGGTCTTGATTATAGGGCGATGCTTGATTGCTTAGAGATTTTACCAAGAAATCACTGGGTTTCCTAGCCATGTCTTGGTGTAAGGTCTTCCTGAGACAATCTCCTTGTCCAGCTCATGTGTGTTTTTCCTTCCCTCTTGAAATTGTCAAACTGACATAATTAGCTTAGCTGTTAGCTAAATAAATCACTGGATCCGAGCAAGAATTTTTACTGAGATATCATTGCTCCCGCACCAACCTGCACAAAGGCCACACGACAGAGGTGCGGCAAAGGATTCGGGAGGGGAGACAGCTCTCCCCTCCTCCCCAGCATCAAATATGGCTGGCAGGCTGTGGAACAGATGCCAAGGAGTGCATATGAGAAAACCACTAACTCCTTTGAGTGTTTGGATCGCACATGGTTCATGGAGCCCGAAACAGCCCAGGAACTGCAGTTGAGAGTCCAGAGAGGTAGACTTAGATTAGGGTGGACCTCAAGCAGAAGGCACTGGTCTATGGTCCTGTTAGTAGAGAACTGTGCTCTGATACGGGGGGCGGACTTAGGAACTGCCAAGGTGTCTCATCTCCTCTGTCATTCTGAGGTAGAAGAACACACTGTCCCTGTTTCATTCCTACGCTTAAGAATATTCACTTGTGAGCTCTTTGAGAACAAGGACCTGCTCCCTGTTTTGGTCTATGTGGCCCGTGGTGGGGCATCTGGTACATAGACGGCAATGTACTTTTGCTCTCCCTCCAAGCTTCTCCATATTCCTGCAGAATACAGGTAAAGATTGACCAAAGACTGGAGATGTCTGGGGGGAGAATCTTATTAGCAAATGCTACTTTATTTGCATTCCAGCAGATAAAGAAACAGAGGCTGAAAAGTCAAGCCTGGCAAGTCTGTTGAGGAGTTTAGACTGCTGCTGCGCCAGCCCCTCGGGAGACCACGCTGCTCCCACACTCAGTTAATTAGAAGCCTGGCCAGTAGCCAGAAACTTGGAAGACAGATTATAGATTCATTAATTAGGGTCATGTTTACACCTCTATTGTCAACTGCAATGATTGGTTTAACCCAAGGTCTCCTTAGTTTATTATGATTGTTGTTGCTTGGCTGGAGTTTTACAGTTGTGAATGAAGACTCCGTACGCAAGCCTATCTATGTATATTACAGCAGCGGCCTGCTCTGCAACTAGATTCTAATATAAGGGAAGTTTCCCTTAAATATTTATTTTAATCTTCAGTCATCTTTTATTTCAGAACAGTAAACTGCACTCAGTCAGTGGATTCACTATCCCTGTCTACTGACAGGTAACCTACATTGAGAATATCAGCAATGATCACATGTAGTACTCATAAAAGAGTTTCTAATTTTTCAAGGGTTTGGACCAGCGATGCCTATGACAGGATGCTGTGAAATCCAGTTTGGCCACATTACAGGAGATCTTTCTAAGGCCCTCTAGAGACGCAGGGATGGGATTTGGGAGGTGCCATGGGCAGCAACTCTCCCTCTGCTTTGCTCTCCACAGTTACTTTGAGGAGGGTTCACGGCAGATTTGAGGATTGGACAGAGAGAAAAATGGGGAGGCGGGGAGAGAGAGAAAGCAAGAGCACTGCTGCTGATTGGGGGCTGTCTTGTTCTCCGGTCTTGAGTTGGGGACATCACATCCTAGGGGACCATTACTAAGGGAGGATCGGAGCTAACCTGCGTGGGGCTGCTAAGGCCATGGTAGAGGCTGGGGTGGGCATTAAGGGACTCTGCGGACCATTCTTAGGGCTGGATCCAGCTCAGGATCCCAGGAGGCAGTTTAGTTTAGGCACAGAAACAAATCACCCACACATCTGAGTTTTTCCCTTGCCCTGGGACACTTCTATTCTGCTTAATGGATGCATTCTTCTTTGACGAAGGCTGAGACAACTCACAGGATATATTATCTAGTGTTAGTACAGGGTAGTTCTTCATTCCAGGGGCGTGGTGTTGGTAAACCATTTCATGTCTGGAACGCGGTTACGGGGCCATGACTTTTATCATGGAGTCCAAGTCCAGCCTCTGTCCACAAAGCTGGAGTTTGTAGATTACTAAAATCAAGTTGCACCTAAATGGGCCACCTCTCTCTTTTGGTACTAGTGACCTCATGATGAATTAGCCGTCACTTAAAATCCCTGTAGTTGAGGCCACACTAATAACTATACCTCCTATGCTGTCTATTTTGATAACCGTACCTTTCTTGGCGACCACATAATCCCTGTGGTGATTAAGAGTTTCTATTTGCCTTTGCCATGCTGAGATTTCCCCAAATCCACTGGAATTGGAAAGCACACTCCCACGGCAGCGTGTCTCGCCAGGCCCCTGCCTGAGTAGAGCAACCTCTGAGGATCAGGTTGAAGGTGCTGGATTCTCCTCACCGATAAACTGTTTACTGTCCTGGTGAATGCAGCATTTTTATTTTTTATTTTTTATTTTATTTTATTTTTTTGAGACAGAGTCTCACTTTGTTGCCCAGGCTAGAGTGAGTGCTGTGGCATCAGCCTAGCTCACAGCAACCTCAAACTCCTGGGCTCAAGCGATCCTTCTGCCTCAGCCTCCCGAGTAGCTGGGACTACAGGCATGCACCACCATGCCTGGCTAATTTTTTTTCTATATATATATGTATTTTTAGTTGTCCATATCATTTCTTTCTATTTTTTAGTAGAGACGGGGTCTCACTCTTGCTCGGGCTGGTCTCGAACTCCTGACCTTGAGTGATCCACCTGCCTCGGCCTTCCAGAGTGCTAGGATTACAGGCATGAGCCACCGCGCCCAGCCTGAATGCAGCATTTTTAGATCACAGAATTAAGAGACTCAGGGCACTCACACATGATAAACTACTCCAGCATTTTCATCTCTCAAATTATTGAGATTCTTCATTTCTACAGTACACCAAAGAATTTTGTGGCATATAAGCTTTATTTTACTTGAGGCACCATTTAGTCCAGATCTCAATATATCAACCAAAAACATTCTTAGAATCAAGCTTAGCTGTTAAGGACTGCATGTTGAATCCATAGTAGAGAGTGAGTAATTTATTGATAAATTCATCTTAATCTAAAAATATGTTCCTCCCTTCTTAATCTAGGACACTCAGAAGCCGCTTTGTGTATCATCTAGATGTATCTCACACAAACTAGGAAAGGTGTACAAGACTTTCTTTTGGATTTGATTTATTATTCACTCTTTGGAGTATTTGGGGATCTGTTTATAGTTATAGGTCAGGAGATAATTATGGGTAATTGACATGAGACAGGAGTAGAATTGACTCATCAAAGGAGCTACATGGCTTTCAGGCAAAGCTTAACAGGCTCATCAAACGGGAGGAGGAGAGTCTGCCTCTGCGGATGGCAGCAGGAATGACTCCAAGAGCTCTAACACGCCCGTATTCCCCCACCCAATTCTCAGCTTCCCAGGCCTTCCTAACCATGCCCTCGCTCTCACATATGACACCTCACGAGGTTGTGAATTCAACTGTTGTAAATTGGCAGCCCGTAGGATCAAACTGTGAAATTGTTTTTATCTGAGGCCTGTGCCTGCAAAAGAATAAGAGATTCTTTTAACAAGGTCATAGAACGCTCTTGGGCTTCATTATGTGCCTTGCACAAGGATTTAGGAATTTGATCTCGCCATAGTGCTTCTTCATGCTACCCAGAAGCAGCCACTCCACTGCACATTTCTAGAGTTCCTAAAGTTGTCCATGCTTTTCCAAAGCAGTGGGCACTCGGTCTCCTAAAACCTTGGCTCCAATGAGCACCACATTCTAAGCAACCATAGGCAATGATTCAATTAGTCGCTTTAGTGCAGCAGATCATGAATTGCCAAATTCATTACTTAATATTAAGTAGATTTTCATTGTCTTTTGTCCCAGCTGGGCCTAATTCCCCAGTTTACCTCTGATTCCTGGATAGCACTGTCTGCTACCAATTTCTGTGTCATTTAGAGTTTTGGTTCCAAATAACAAAAAACAACTTTAGTTAACTTAAATGATATAACATTTTTAGGAAGGCAAATTGCAGAACACCAGTGCATCACACATAGCCCCTGCTCAAAGGCTCATGGCTTGATGCGCTGCAGTCACCATCTTGAAATTCTTCATCTGATCTGATGTGTGTGTGTGTGTGTGTGTGTGTGCGTGTGCGTGTGTGTGCGTGTGTGTGTGTGTGTGTGTGTGTGTGTTTTGTAGGAAGTCCCATGGGACCGTGGAGCAGGTGCCACGGCTTGGAGACTCAGCTCGTGGGTATTCAATGAGTGATCAATGAATGCATGCTGAGTGTTCAATCTTTCGGGCAGCCCCTGAGTACATTCCATCTAGAGAAGTACTCTGCTGTGGCCCAAGGAGGCTGAACAAGATCCATCTGTGTCTGGGGACACCGCAAACTGCTGAACACAGAGTCCCATTGTGCCCTGCTGCCTGGCCACCTTCCCCTCCCTTCTCATGGTTATAGCTCAGGTTTGAGAAAAGGAGGAGTTTCTTGTGAGGCTCCTGAGAAAATCTCTCCCCAGACACAGAGCCCCTTAAAGGATCTGGTGGAGGCTGCTGCCCGGGGTACTTCCTAGTCCCTGTACCTCCACATATGATGGAAGCATGTGTGACAACATGCCCAGCCCACTGGCTTTATTTTCATTCTGTTTCTGCCTTTCCCCATGTCCTCTAATCCTGCAGTCCCAACCCCCATTAGGAACCAGGCCACACAGCAATAAGTGAGTGTCAGGTGGGTGAGCTAGGGAAGCTTCATCTATGTTTACAGCCGCTCACCATTACTGGCATCAGCGCCTGAGCTCCGCCTCCTGTCAGATCAGCCTGGCATTAGATTCTCATAGGAGCACAAACCCTGCCGTAAACTGCGAGGGACCTAGGTTGGTAGCTCCTTGTGAGAATCTAATGCCTGATGGTCTGAGGTGGAGCTGAGGCAGTGATGCTAGCGCTGGGGAGTGTCTGCAAATGCAGATTATCATTAGCAGAGAGGTTTGACTGCACAATAAATGTAAAGCGCTTGAATCATCCCAAAACCATCACCCCCCAAACCCCCATCCTTGGAAAAATTGGCTTCCATGAAACTGGTCCCTGGTGCCAAAAATGTTGGGGACCACAGCTCTAATCTCCTTTATCTCCAAACAAATGTGTATGTAGGTATCTAATGAACTGGTATGAACCCAGCTTTTTGTTTCGTTTTGTTCTTTTCTCCTTCAGAGAATTTTCAGTTTCTCCTTTCTGCAAGTCTTTCCCCGCCACCACCACCCCACCCCCCCCTGCCCAGGGGGGAAGAGAGAAGCATTCGAGGACGCAGTTAACTCTTTCAGGCCTGAGCCTCTGCATCAGGAAGTCTTTCCCTCCTTGCCTGGCAGGCAGTGTAAGTATGACACTGTCACCACTTAATAGTCATCAATCCAGCTCAGGGGACGGATCTTACCTTCCTTGTTAGGGCTGGTGATTTCCTACCAAGCCCAGTCTCACTTCTGAGGTGCTGCCTGGGGATAGGACTAAGTGTTCCAACTCTTAAAGTTTCCCCAGATTCACATATGGCCTAGCCCTTCGCGCTTTTCCTACGAACAGTAATTTTTTGCTAACATAAAGCATAAATATCCATTCACATTTTGTTACTAACAATTGCATAAAATATTTACCCTAACTTTCATTAAATCACGGTATGTAGAGAAATGTAAACATCTGGCTACAGTCAAGTATCTTTCTGACTAAATTTCATGGCTTCCTAGCCAGGCATCAGAAACACAGTAACCTTCATGAAACTCCGAACCTGAGTCAGAAGCCAGCTTCCCTGGAGCTCTGGAGCCGGCTTGACTCCCTCTGCAGGCCTTGGGAACGGCTTGAAGTAAAAGTTTATGAAGAGTAAGGCTGCTTTCTGGCCTTTTCCTTAGGTGTCAAACATCCTCACTCTGAATACGCTAGTTGACGCCATCATTATATTTTTCTTGCTGGTTCCAGAGAGCTAAAATGCCTACACCTTCTTCTCTTTGCGAAACTGGGCTCATCTTATTAAAAAGAAAATCACTGTAGGATTTTGTACTTTAAGTGTCAACAAAAAATAAAAAGAAGAAGAGGAGGAGAGAGAGAGAGAGGAGACAGGAAGGAAGGAGGAAAGAGGGAAGTAAGGAGGAAGGAAAAAAGGAAGAAAAGAAGGAAAGAAGAAAGGAAATCTCCGCAATCTACTGACTCCCAGGTCCAAACCCTGGGGATGATGTTCTTTCAATCAGAAATCCATTTCCCCGGTGATCGAGCTCTTACGTTGCTTGCTCAGCCCATGTGTATTATGGAATACATTGTCTACTCTGTTCAGAATTCTGAAGATTTCTCGTTTCTCTTTAGCCAATTCTAGCTCCTCACCAGGTGGTAGTTCTTAAAGTAACCCAGTTCCCCGTATGTCCCCCGAACACTTAAAAAATTGAACAATAATAACATTTTTAAAGAAGAAAATGATAAAACCAGACTTGTTATGTATCAAGTTTCATAAGATACTAGAAAACCTTCATATATAACAGTGAATTAGTGCGTTTTCTCTTTCACCAAGCTTGAGCTCCTCAAATACTGGGTGTTGGTGTAGACGGAGCATCGTACTCATCCCGCTACCCTACTGTCTGGCAAAGTACCAGGCTCATGATATGCGTGTAAATAAATAAACTAATATTTTTAAAATTAGTCTACTGCCTCTAATTTCCCATTTCTTCCTCTTCCACTCTCTCTGTTTACTTGATAACTCGAGCCAGCCCCAACACCAGCCAATGCTGCAGAGGGAGGGACGAGTGAGGGGCCCCCAGGTTGTTTTCTTTAATGAGTGTCAAAAGTCTCGCTGTCTCACTTACTGCCAGGTTTTTTGGAAACTAAGGGGCCTGAAATTTTTTCCCAATTATTAGGTCAGTATGAATCAGCTTGTTAAATTGGGACTAATAAAATGGAGCCCAAGACAAGTGAGTTTTGGAATGAAGGCAAGAAAAAGATCTAATTGGCTCTGTGGATCTGCTTGGGCTTCCATAACAAAATACCAGAGACCGGGTGGCTCAAGCAACAGAAATTTAGTTTCTCACAGTTCTGGAAACTGGAAGTCCAAGATCAGCGTGCCAACATGGTCAGTTTCTGGTAAGGGCTCCCTTTCTCGCAGGCGGCTACCTTCTCACTGAGCATGCACGGCCTTTCCTTCGTGTGCATGAGGGGAAAGAGAGGCAGAGAGGTCTCTGGTGTCTCTTCCTATAAAGACACTCGTCCTATGGGATCAGGACCCCACTCTTATGACCTCATTTAACCTAACTACTTTCCTAGAGGCTGCATTTCCAAACACAGCCCTACTTGGTATTAAGGATTCAACATATGGATTTTGGGGGGACACAAATATTCAGTCCACTCCACCCCTGGACTCTAGGCATTCGGTGATAGGGATGAAGTGTTTCCTGCGAAGGAGGAAGCAGAAGCAGCAGGAGTGCAGACATTTTTCAATTTTTCCATTTTGTCTAGGAAGTTCAATTTGTTCAATCACTGATGCCTTGGAAGTTAAACATCATAAAGAAGGAACAGGTGATACAGAAGACTTTAAGCCTAATGCCTGAGCGTTTTAGCTCCTCTACATACCCCGTGAATGCAGAGAATTTCCAGAACTGAGGCAACCACTCCAAATCGCATTGCTGGGAGCACTGTAGCCTAGAAGGCTTCCTCACCGAGAGACCTGGGCAATGGAGAACAGGCAGTTGACATCAGGAAGGGGACACTCGGCCGCAGCTCAGGCTCTCCGTCCTGTACAGGAGAGCTCTTGGTTGATGCCCTCGAGCTCCTCCAGCCTCTTCAGCCCCAATAATGACCCACCCCCTCACCACACTCCATCTGCTCTTTCTTCAATGCTGGTTTTCAAAATAAGAGGTACTTCACTCTCTCAAAGCTGAGCTGTGGAATCTGGAATCAAACTACAGATGATGTTAAAAATGCCTAACAAGTCAAAAAATGTTGTAATTGCAAAACCAAAGCAAATCTAAGGAGTGGAAACAGTTTCAAATCTTCTGCCTCAAGCAAGCCCCTTCTCCCAAAGTGCACATTGTGGTCAGGAGTGAAAGGCAAAGCCATCTCTTTGTGACACACCATCAGCTCGCCAGCCGAGGAACTGTCTCCTGGGGCCTGGGGGGTTGGGGGTGGCTGGTTGAGACTTCCTGGCTGGGAACTCAGACAGAGGAGCTGGCGTAAATGGGAACATGTGCCACCTTGTCATTGGCCCTCTTTACGCAGCATCAGACACACATTCCAGTGTCCATGGAAAGCCGAGACGCCGTGGAGTCGGGGAGCAGAGAAGAAGCTGTGCAGGCAAGCAGGAGAGAAGGTGGCCTGAGATGAACCGCAAAACCTTTCAACCCTTTATGGTTTCATTCCTTTCTTCATTTAACAAACATTCATTGGGCACCCACTTCTGTGCAAAACTGAAAGTCTGGAAAAAAAAAGAAAAAAGAAATCGAGCACCTACAGGCGCTGGACTAGACGCCGGGGTACAGTGGTGAGACCGCGTGGATACCTCCTTCCCTTGTGAAGCCACAGACTTCAAACAAAAGGCTTACAAACTGGGTTACGAGGTGTGAAAAATCACAGGGTCCCACATCAGAGTGTTTGCGGGATGTCACTTAGATTGCGGGGACCAAGGGAGGCCTCCATGAGGAAGTAGGATTCTAATTTGTGACCGGGAGGATGGGTGTGTGTTAGCAGAGAAAGGATGGCATGTTCCAGGCAGAGACCAGAGAAGAGTGAAGGCTGAGGAAGGGAAGTGCTGGAGACATTTGGGAAACTGAGGAAAGACCAGTGTGACCACAGCACAGGGGTAGGACTGAGGTTGGAAGGGTAGGTGGGGATTGGATTATGCAGGACTTTGGGGACAAGGTATGAATGTTGGAATTTTACCCTGAGCAAAAGAAAAAACTGTTGAAGGTTATAAGGTGCTGAGAAATCACTTTGACTTTGCGCTGGAGGGAAGGAGGAGCGGAAGTGGGGAGGCTGTGGGCACAGCACAGACCAGAGACAATGGTGACTTGTGAGTGTGAATATGGGAAGAAGCGGATGCACTTAAGGCTTGCGTTGGTGGTAGAACCAATAGAACTCGGGGATGAATTGGATACTGCACAGGAGCAAGAGAGAAAAATGAAGAGCTTTTCCCAGGATAAAGGGATAGTTGATAATACCATTTATTAATATGGCATTAGGGCAGTTCGAGGTGAAAAATCCGTAATTCATTGAACATGTTAACGTAAACTACGAGACGCATATACAATATCTAAGCGGAGATGTCTGAAGACAGTTGGAAATACAGCTCTGGAAGTCAGAGAGTGAGCTGGGCAGGAGGTGTGAAAGGCATCATCGGCATGTAGATGATCTTTCAAGTCCGGAGGTGGATGAAATGGCCCTAGGCTAAAGTGTAGAGTTAGAAGAGAAGAGGATATAAGTATAAATTGTAACAACTTCAGTATTTAAATTTCAAATGGCAAATACGTGGTACAGGTGCTATCTATCATTCTCTCTCCCTCATCTAGACAAATATTTCTAATAAATTATAGCTCTCTTTCCTACTGGGCCAAAATGAAGAATTTCAATCACTCTCAACACAACTCTACAGAAATCCCTGCCAATAGATCAGCGTTGGCAAATAAGATAAAACCTGATTGACTTTCTGGCTTTTGTTCAAGGTTACAAAATTTTTTAAGAGCAGAGATTTCTTTTTAACATCAAAATATTTAAACAAGCCCATGTAGTGGTAGTTTTACTTCTATTGATTCAGCCAATAGACTATACTAATTGCTCATAAAGTGCCATAGTGCCTGGAGATCCAAGGGCCACCAGCTGGGAATCGTTGCTCTAGGGAAGCGATTCTCAAAGTGTGGTTCCTAAAATAGCAGCACTAGAATCACCTGGGAACTTGTCAGAAACGCAAATTCTCAGGCCCCTCCCAGACCCATTGAAGAAAGAACTCTGGGTTCATAACAAGCCCTCTAGATGATTCTGATGCAAGCTAAAGTGTTGGAAGTGTCACTTTAGAATTAACTAATTCATGCCACCGCGGACTTCTTCAATCTAATCATGTTAAATTCCATCAGGAACTATATCTGGGTTTTCCAGACTTCACTGTATTCTTAATGTCTAGTAAAGTTCCTGGAAAAAAAACATCAAAGATGCTTAATAAAGATATACTGAAAGAATTATTGACCGAATGAATTACTGTAATTGGTGCTGGATGATCTAAGCAGGGACTGAACAGACAGGCCCTACCCTTGAGAAGCTCCACCTTTTCTGTGAAGTATTTCTTGGTGACAACAAGGTCAAAAATAGTTTTTCTGTCCAATAATAACTCTATTCAAACCATACTGCAATTTTATTTGAGGATGAGATGTTCCTAGGTGCTAGAATTGCACAGGTGAGAGGGACATCGAGATAGCTATCTCACCATCCCACAGGTAGGCTGAGCCCAGGGAGGTGATGTGGTTTGCCCACGGCACACAATTAGACCCAGGCCAAGGTCCCCTAAATCATCATGGCCTACAAAATACAGTGATTGTGGAGTCAGACAGAACCCAAATTCCCTGCCCATTGGTTCAGTGATCCTGGGCCAGTTTCTCTGAGCGTAAAATTCCTCGTCTACAGAATGTGAATACAAATACTTAACTGACAGGCTGTTGTAGAATCAACATGAGATGCCATGTGCCATACGAAATCGATGTTAGTATTCTTCCCTACTGTGTGGCCTCAAAATTACCTCTTTCCCCGGAAAAAGAGATCCACATCAAATTCCTGAAAACTGTGAATGTGACCTTATTTGGAAAAAGCTTTTGCAGATATGATTAAATTAAGGATCTTGAAAGAAGGAGCCTATCTGGGGTTACCTGGGTAGGACTTAAAGGTGGCCACATGTTTATGTATAAGACAGATGCTCAGAGACGCAGACGCAGGGAGGAGGAGGCAGCGTGCAGCCAGGGCAGAAACCGGATGACGTCTTCACAAACCAGGAAGGCCGGCCGGGGGATGGGGCACCACCTGCCAGTTGTGGACTTCTGACTTCCAGAACTGGGAACAAGTTTCCGGCCATTTGTCACAGCAGCTTCTGCAAACTAATACACCCAATACAACTGCAGCCACAGAAACACGCCCTGGAAATAAGGAAGCAGTGTGGAAATGCCCCGATCCTCGCCGCTGTCTTTGAGCCCCTTTTTACTTCACCCCCAGCATGTTGGGACTGCTGTAGGCTCAGAGATTAACTTCCAAACACAGTGACTGGCAGTCAGTGATCAGCAGAGGAGAGGAGGTGAGAAAAACATACATCAGGAATGTAACAACTCCAAATGCCATGCATGCTCCTACCTAGCACTCTGAGAATGTGTTTCCAGGACCAAACACTAGCAACAGGATAAATGGGGTGAGGTGGGTATTCCCAGTCCTTCCATGGAGGAAGAGGCTGAGAGAAACGCCCACCACAAATTTTGTACAGCTATCAGAAGAATGGCTGGAATCCCTTGAAGTCCAGCACGGATGGATTAAAGGGGCATCACAGAGGGCACAATTTGGGACTTTCGCCTGCTCTTATAAGAGGGGGCTGGGCGGAGGCAGGGTGGGAGGGATGGCGGACACGGGAGAAGGAATCCAATCCTGCTTCCCAGCTCAAAGGAAATAGATCTGGGCGGGGCAGCACTCAGACCCAATTGCCAGCCCCAGGCGGAAGGAAAATAGGTTCGTCCTGGGGCTGGCAGTTTGCCCGTGCACTCTATCTGAAGAGCGCTGTGCGGTCAGTGTGAGTTTTTAAACACAGCACACTGGATGTCTGCCTACGGATTTCTGAACTCTTCAAGGTCAACATGTTAACTGCCTCATTGTCATGTCTCCTATTCTTCATTATATTCCTTTCCAGAACATTGAAAAGTATTTGTCAACTGATGCCAAGACTTTCCTCTACCTTCCCTCAGAGAGTGTCTAGGACCCTGCCAGCTCAACTTGCTGGCGCCATCTCTACCCACAGGCACCTCTTGGTCTTTACACTCTGCTAACGGCGGCCGTCACTGCCCCTTGCTAAGGACAGCAAGCAATCAGAATTTGTGGAGAAATACAGAACCTCATGCCCTTGTGTTTTTTCCTAGAGAATTAGAGTCTCCATATCATTTTAGAATTGTCTCCTTCTTGAGGACAATTACTTCATGCTGAAATATTTTGCGACCACATTTTTGGTGGTTCTCCCGCTGTTCCTGGTTTCTGTTTCTGCTTTGAATTTGCTGAGTGAGCCCGACCTCCACACTTTGACAGTTGTACAGACTCTGCGTGGCACAACCACTGTACTCTTTGTCCTTGGTTTTTTGCTTGTATTTTTTTTCCTGGTGCCTAATATGAGGCCGACAAGAGATGTCTCTAGTTGGTTGTTAGATTACTGAGGCTACCGTCCCTTTCTCCCAAAAATATTCTCTTCAGATTATTAAGTAGATATTTGGCCTTAACCCCACTTTAAGAATGAAAACAGAGGCCCAAGGAAGTTAAAATTCTTTATTCAAGAGCATTTAGTGAAAATCAAAGACAGAATTTCAGAAATTTATGTTCTGGCTGTCATGCTCATCATCAGTGTGTTTTGCTGGTAATACCAGGGTTCTAAGTCTTAGTTAAAGGCAATTCTGCCTAAAATGTTTAGATCTGACAGTATCACCAACCCTGCTGAAGCCTTCCCCACCATACGCCCTACACCATGTCTTTACTGAGCTCCATGGTATATCCTGCATAGCAACTTCTGTCTCTTTTCAAATGGGACAAATTGGTGTCATCTCCATGCAGCTTTATTCATTTCTGGCCCCAAACACCCCAACTTACACCATGGAATGACAATGCCTGCAACACGAGGTGGTTAGCAAAGCAAGCAAGGAAGGGATGTTTGTGAGATACCCAACGTCAGTGAGTTGACTGCACTCTGTTCTTGTTGAGCTACATGAGCAGGGGTGAGGTTGCAGCTGGGGTGAGGGAGGCAGGAGGGACAGAATGGAAGATAGCAGAGAGTGGACGGAAAGAGCTTCTCCAATATACTGCCCTGCTAAGCTGTGCACCACCTGCTATTTACAGCTTTACATCCTGCCCAAAATGGGCTTTCAGGGCCTATTTAGTTTATTCTTTACCTCCAGGTAGAACTGTATGTAACACAGCCCAAATTTGTGGGCATTTCTCTTTTATTAAGACACCAAGTGAAGGAGACACCATATTATTCTTGCTGATCCAAACCGGTTTCCAACAGCTCTCTTACAAAGTGCTTCTGAGCCAGCACCACATGTGCCTGTCATCCCAGCTACTTGGGAGGCTGAGGTGGGAGGACATCTTGAGCCCAGGAGTTCAAGGCTGAAGTGAGCTATGATCGCACCTGTGAATAGCCCAAGAGTTCAAGGCTGCAGTGGGCTATGATCGCACCTGTGAATAGCTGCTGTACTCCAGCCCAGGCAGCATAGCAAGACCTCGTCTCTAAAAAAAAAAAAGAAAGAAAAAATGCTTTGATGTCTTTCCCAAATATCTCTTGCTGCAAGACAACCCTTTCTATTCTGCCCTCAATGGAAATGAAAACAGGCCACCTTCTGAAGACAGAATTAGATACCTTTCCTCCAACCCTCAGCAGCTTTATCTTCCTCAGGATGGAAAACCACAAGGCATTGTAACTTTCCTGTGATCTCTTACACTTCCCAGTGTGTTTTCTATAGGAGATTCAGCACTGTGAAGAGGTTCCCTGTATACTCTCGTTGGAAGCCCATGGTTTCTACCTGGTGTTCCTGACAGTCCTGGGGGCTGGTATCTGACTGTGTTCCCTGGCCCCTGGCCTCTCCCCCTGCCCCTTCTTGGTTTACGGTTGCAGCAATAGCTGTTAGGCCGTCAACCACCTCCCATCTCCGCACATGGCAGATCTGGGCCCCTTGGTACCTTGTCAGATGGTTGTGAGGTACTAAGTTATTCCTCAGGATTTCCCTGCCTCTAGTGGATGTTAGGCCTGCTCGGTCACCACTGTGCCCTTTTCCATGTTCTCATCCCCAGGAAGCCCTTCTTTTGTTATGTCAACTTCAATCACACTCATCCTCTGACATGCAACTCAAGTCCATGCACTATGGCCCTGAGTAATCTCCATGTCCTCCAAATTCCTCATTATGCCCTATAGTTTATCACAGAATCATTCACTCTATTAGGTTGTTGTTGTTCTACTTAGGATAGTTCAGGGAAAGGATGGGAAATAGATTTCTTGGGACAATCCTGGATGACTGGTGGGGGCTGCATGGGGTGCTGGGATGAGAAGCGTTCTGAAGCAGCATCCTGATTGAGTGGCCATGTGCATTGTGACTGATCGCAGACATCTGCTGCAAGGACAAGCAGAGCCCAGGGTAGTATGTGTACCATGGGTTTGCCATCTTTGTGTTGGTGTCTCTCCAACTAAATTATTAATATATGGAAGGTACCACAACACAAATCTTTTAGATCTTTTTATGCCAAGCACAAACAGGTACTCAATAACTATTTATTGATGGTCTAGCTGACATTTATGTGTTGGTGAGTCCTGCTATTTAATGTCTTCGAGAGAACACAGCCAGCAGAGTGACGGTAAAGTGCTTAGCCAAACTATTCTGCCCCCAAGGAGAAAAGGGGTTCCTTATGCACGAACGAAAGGGGCTGGGTGTTAAGCGTGTCTCACTGGTCTCTGCTGGAAGTGTATGCGAACCACTCACTGACTCCGTAGTTCTTCCTACAGATACATGAGTGCTGAATTTTTTTGCTAAGTTTTTATTCTTTTGCCTAGATTCAGAGCCAAGTTGTTGTAAACCCAAGTTATCCAAATAAAATGTCATAAGGCTGTGTTTTAAATGCTTCAATTGTCGTCAGTGTAAACACACTATAATTAGACAGTCCTTGCTGAACCATCCCTCCCTGCTGATGGTTTTGCTTCCATTCTCCTCCTCCTCACTTCCCACTTTCCCCTTTCCCTCTTCTCGGCTTCTAAGAAACTTCCACTCGCTATTTTTCTCTCACTTAGAAACTCACTTCTAGCTCCTTCCCCTTCAATATTATTATCAATCAGGGAAAAATAATTATCAACACACCATCCTGTTTCCAAATTTCTCTTTAGCACGTTAACAGACATAAGCAGCAATGAGGGTGAAGTAGCACTGCCAACAGTTAGCAAGATGGCAGGAGAGAAGAGCTAACTGTTGGCCAAATTCCCCAACGAATGAGCGCGTCGACGTTACTGAGCTCATTCTGTGCACAGTTCTGTGTTGAGTATTTTGAAGGAAATGAAAGAAAATGAGAAGCCGACTTCCACCCTTAGGAAAACTAACAGCCTAATCAGAGGCATGGAAGGAGGAGGCATCGTTACTCGAAGAAGGGTTGCTGCAGTTTCTAACTGACAAAGGTCAGCATAGCTTAAAGGTTAGGAAGCAGGCTCTGCTCTGGGGTGAGACTGCCTGGCTTTGAAACCAACTGTGTGTGACCCTGGCACATTACTTAACCTCTTGGAGACTCAGTTAGGAAACAGAAATAACATTAGCACCTTCCTTATAGGGATGTTGTGAGAATTAAAGGAGATAATGCAAGCAAAATACATAGTCTTACAATGCTGCATATACTCAGTAAATATTAGTAGTAGTAGTTAGCCAATTTTCATGTTAATCCAAATGGCTGATTGTAACTTGTAAATCTATAGAGTCAGACAGATATCACTGATATTAGCAGTTAATATTGATATTAACCAACTAAATACAGATACGATCATCCTGCCCCATGCTGGAAATTAGCTACTGACTATGGCTACCATCAACCACAGCTTAACTTCTGTCTTAGATTTGGGTCAGATTTACCTAGAATTTATATTTCCATAAGGGATTAAAGGTAAAGCTCAACATTACGTACTCAGTCTTCATCATTTCTGTAGACCTCTTTAGTTCCCACTCTGATATATTCTCTCATGGGTCCTTTAAATCAAGCGTCTGGGGGCCCAAATGGGAGGCTTTGTCCCTGTATCTGACTTGGAGCATCGGCTCAGCCAGGGACGTCTTGGATGGAATGTGTGGGCTTGGATGGCTGTACTTCCCTGGAGTGACAGAATCAATCTCTCTCTCTCTCTCTCTCTCTCTCTCTCTCTCTCTCTCTCTCTCTCTCTGTATCTAGGTGGCGTCTCCACCTTTTTAAGCAAATGGAAATTGTCAAGCTGCCAAGCAACCCTCAAACCTCTATCACCTTGACAGAATGCACTGCACCAAAGGGAAGGAATGAACTAGTCAGAAACCACAGAGCAAGTAATGGCTCAAGCCAAATGAAATATTACCTAGTAGGCAATCCATCCCACTGCAGGTCAGTCGGATGCCCAAAGAAGAACACACACTGCCGTCTTCTTGGTTGGCTGAAATGAACCAAAACCCAGTGCCATTGTGTGTGTGTGTGTGTGTGTGTGTGTGTGTACGTGTGTGTGTGTGTGTGAGAGAGAGAGAGAGAGAATATGAGCTTTTCATCTGCATATATGGAATTGATTTTTCTCCAGTGGGAAAATCGCTGTGTACAATCCTAGAATAATTAACAAAGGGAACTATATCTTCATACTAAGAAAAGTCTAGGTAAATACCTGCCATCTGTAATGCCTGGTTTAAACACCTGCCTGCATGAAGACAAGGGTCAGACAAAAATACCCCCATTGGCTGGAGACTGTGACTCCCCTCGTGCTGCCCACAGGTCCCCTCAGGATTGTCACCGTCTCCTCCAGTGAAGTCTTTCTCCTCCCCCTCGACAGAAGAGAGGCTCCAGTGAAGAAAGACGCAAGAAAGCACATGTCACAAGAATGTGAGTCTCACTCCAGGCAAATACTGTGGTAAACCCCAAATAGCCAGTGCTAGAGCTCGTTTTCTGCTACTGAGGGATGTGCTCCTCACCCCGGACCCCTCTCCTCCCACCCCCAGCTGCCAGGGTGTCCCTCAGGATGGCGTCCCCTGTGGTTTGAATTTGCTTGTTTCCACCAAACACCACAAGCTCCCTTGATTTTGACAACAAAGCCTTTGGCTCATTCGGGCCCTGTGTGTGTGTGTGTGTGTGTGCACACGTGTGCATGTATGAGCCAAGAAGACATATTTACATTTCATTGGCATACCTTTTATGATGTCACCAAGCCATATTGCCTCCAGTTGTCAGCTTCAAAATTTCTGTTCTGGAAAGTGCACATGATAAGGCTGCTCATCTATTTCATAAATTACTTATTCTTCAATGGGCCAGAACAGGGAATCTTGGCTTCTTAACTTTCTCAATTGCAGACCATTTGGTCCAAAAATATTTACCAGGCTCTGTGACAAGCAGCATTCAAGGAAGTTTCTTCCAGGAATGGTGATCAATTTACTTCCATCAATATCTAACCTCTCCTTATAGCAACTCAAAGCTGTTGGAGAGAGACCTCTTATGAGATCCATACTCAGAAAGCCTTTCCCTAGATCTTGAAGGAGCTCAGGAAATTTCACCCCCAAACATGACTCCTTGGTGTAAAGAGTATTTTTAATTAAAGGCCCTTAGAGATGAAGAGGCATTGGAAGGGGCTTCTTCTCTTCATAAAACCAGACCTATCAAACGAACAATTGACTTCCCTTCCCCTCCCTCTTATCTTTTGGGGAGGAAGGTCGAGAATCCAACAAGACCTGGCTCAAACGTTTTAAGATAATACCTGTTTCTCAGGTTAATTTAGTTTCCAAAAAGAATCATTTACAAGTGAATCTGTTCCCCGCCCCCAATCCATTCCATCTCCCAAGTATCTATTCATCCTCCTTAGTAACCATTTATTGCCACTCCGTAGAATTACCTATATTCCTCCTCTCCCCCTCCCCTGTAAAATGAGGGTCTATAAACTTCTGGACCCCCACTGGGAAATTGGGTAATCACTCTGTGATTCTCCCCATTCGTACAGTAAATAAACCTCTTTCTCTGATTAATCTGCCCTATCGTAAACTGATCTTTCAGTGAAGCTTGGGGCAAAAGGGAAGTTTCTGTTAACCACCACATCATCTATTTTGGGAGGGGCCACAACCCAGGTTTGTGACTTTTTCAATCACAAAGCAGCTATTTGTTGAATCTAGTGAGAGACTTAAAGTGGCTACTTTCAATGGGACCCATGGCTTGCTAGATGCATGGCTGTAGAAAGAACTGAGTGCTGTCGCATGGGGGTCCACTCAGTGAGGCTGGGTTATTTTAGCTTAAGGGAACTACAAAAATAAAAAAAAAAAATTCAGCACTTGCGAGTCATCTTGGAACTGCCAAGTTTGGGGTAAATACTGGGTAGGAACCTATTTCCCGGCTGCCGTGAGCCGGTGCAAAGTTCATCCCTTGCCTTAACAATTGAAGGTTGGCGTAAGTGGAGCCCAAAAAACCAGCACAGAGCACGGCAGATTGTTCCCTAAATGTGTCAACCAAATTCTTTTATGTCACAGACTTTTTTCCTCTGTGCTCACCAAGAAGAAAAGATCCTGCTTTTTCTCCCCATTCCTCCATCCATGCCGGAGAGTAGGGACTAAGGATCGTCCTCATTCACATTTATTAAACAGTTATATTCTTCACATGATTCTTGGGGGAAAATGACAAGATAAAAGAAACTAGAGTAAGGGAGGATATTCGTAGGCAAAAATCTCTAATTAAACAGCTCTGCAAAGATCTCTCCAGTTTTTATATCTTCAAAGAGAGAGTTTCAAGGAATTAAGATAATTTTGCCTAAGTAACAGAAGGCCTGGAGATAGAAGAACTAGAGCTGAATTATGACCTTCAAGACTACAAAATACCTTTGTCTCCAAATAATGGTCTTCTTTTGCAATAATATGACTTGAGGCTGAACTTTGAGGAGGTTTGGGGTTGCAGGATTATGAGAGCTATGGAGTGTTTTGGTAGGAAGTTGTAGATTTGATTTCTCTGTAAATTCTTTTAAAAAATGAGTAAATCTGTATGTGGAAATGGTGGGCATGGACTGAGATGTGGGGCTTTTACCTGCCCTGTGAATCTGTAATATTTTCCACGTGTACGTGGATGGACAGACAGCTGAACAGGCCGTGACGACAGTGGTGAGTACTACGAAAGCCCAGCCCATGAAGGCCTTGAGTCAGCCCGTGGGCGCGGGAGGATTCAGAGAGGTGGATGCCTGGGAGCATCTTGTGAGATGCAGGAGGGGGCCTGGGAAAGGGTTGGGGAGGCCACCGATGCACAGCGAGGGGGAGGAGAGAGCGTCTCCCCTGGGGAGAAAGGAGCGGACAGTGGGCTGGTCCCGCTGGTGCAGGGCTGGGGGCGACCCTGAAGCGCCTGGCTTTACTCCAGTGGCAATGCAGTGAGAAAGCCCTTAGGAGCAACCCCAGTAATCCTGGGATTGCTATGGTCCCCGACACCCAGCAGGGAATTACGGTTAAAACCTAGGAGCTGGGAGAAAGTGAGGTGTGATTTTGCCATATAACACCCAGAAAACCTCTTTAGAATCTTCTCAAGACTTTCTCTCCCCAAAGCCCACTCATTCTGAAGGGACAGATACCCTCTATGTCATAACTTTGTCCCTGTCACAGAAGAGATTTAAGCAGAGAATGAGATTTACATTCTAAAGACCACCGTGATGTCAAAAGCTGTTGCAGACAAATGAGGAATTAGAAGAACACAGAGCCCAGCTCCCTATGGGTGGGATATTCCAGGACACGGCAGCAGAAAGAATTATTTTTCCCATATGGAAAATGGAGAAACTGAGGCCCAGAGAAGGCAATAATTGGCCTGTTCTCTACTCTCTGTGTCGGCTCAGTACTAGGGGGAAGGGGTTGGGGAGAGGGGAGATGGAAACTCATTTGTGGAGTAGCCCCAGGGCATCCTTTGCATTGGATAGAAAGATAATTCCTGTTTTAAAAAATCCAAAGGAAATGCTTGTTTTCTTTAGATTCTGGGGTCTGAGTTAAACCCCAAGTGATTTGCCTTGTTCTCCACGCAGCCTTGCAGGTGAGCGCCGAGGCCGAAGCTCTGACCACTAGAGGGGGCGCTGCCTCCACCCGCGCAGGCCCTGGGGTGGGGGCGGGGAGGAGGGCGGCACAGGGTCACCAGGGTCGCGCTGCCGCGGTTGCGCCATCACGGCTTTCTGAACACAAGGTATAACAAACCTCAGACGGTGTGTTTACACCTAGGGACGGGAAGGGGACGCGGGAAAGAAAGACAGCATTCAAACTCAGACTACTCCGGAAGATGTCAAGTAAACGTGGTGTGCTCGTCAGAAATCCCTAGAATCCCCAGAGTGTACGTTTTAGGCAGGAAACCTGAAGAAGAGCGTGTGGTTGCCCTTTTAAGAAACGCTTCTAGAAGAAATGTGCATCCCATCGTATCTGATGCGGAGCCAGCTGTGCAGAACAACTCCCTGTGTCCCCCCAGGGCACATCGTTTCCACTTTACCCACCTGGTTAGGACCTGGGCCAGGTGGAGGGGTCTGGACGTTGCCGTGTCGCTCGCCGCTCTGCACGGTGAGTCCGAGAAGGGGGAGAACAGGCTCAGAGACGCAGCTCGTGGCTGGCTGGTGAGAGGAGGAAGGAGAATGGGGATGAATGTGAGCTGGTGCTTCCTGCTCCCCTGCAGGGCATCGTGGGGTCGCAAGGGCTCGCTCCTGGCTGGGCAGGGGTGGCTGGGCTGGCACAGCGGTGTTCAGGATGGCCGCCATCACCTTGCCTGGCCTCTTACCCAGGCTGTAAGCAGACCGGTGGCCTCAGTTCACCAGGAAGCAAAAATATCCCTCTTATTCCTGAGACTACTAAGTTATTAGGTCATTAAGTATGAAATGTCCAATTTGATAGTTGATACCTCAGATGTTTCACTTTGCCATTTCTTGTTTTATTTTTAGTATGAGGGTACCTCCTCGCTCAAACACACAGTTTTTGGCTTGTGATTATCTTTCAAATTTTTTTTAGAGAAATTTTTGTGAAACCATGGATAAGTCAAAAATGTGTGTTATTTTTTTAATATGAGTTCTGTCATGGAACCAATGCAGCACAGAGAACTTGAAATATTAGTGAAGTGTTTGGGAAGGATGTGGCTAATGAATGCACAGTACATCGATGGTTCGAGAAGTTCTGTTCATGAGATTTTAATCTTGAAAATGAGCCACATGAGTGACCTGAGACCAAGGTGGATAATGATGAGCTGAAAGCTGTAGTGGAAGCAAATCCATCTCAACCTACATGTGAATTAGCAGCAAGGTTTGATGTTATTCGAACAACATTGGAACATTTGAAACAAATCGACAAGGTAAAGAATCTGGATAGATGGGTTCCGCATGAATTAAACAAGTGTCACAAGAGAAATCATCTGTAAGCTTGCCTTTCTCTGCTGTCACAACATAAAGCAAACTATACCATATTGTTATGTGTGATGAAAAATGGATTCTTTTGGACAATCGCAACCATTCAGCACAACGGCTGGATAAAGATGAAGTGCTGAAACATAGTCCAAAACCAAATATTCATCAAAAAAATCTAATGGTGTCTGTATCCACTACGGCTTCATGAAACCTGGTCAATTGATTCCAGCGGATGTCTGCTGCAAGCAATTGGATGAAATGATGAGGATGCTTGCAATTAAGCAGCTGAGATTGGTCAATAGAGATGGGCCAATCCTCTTGCAAGACAGAGCTCAACCACATGTCACACAAATAACACTGCTCAAACTACAGAGCCTGGACTTGGAAACTCTCTGTCATCCAGCATATTCACCAGACCTTTCACCAACTGACTACCACTTCTTCCAGGCTTTGGGCCACTTCTTGCAAGGAAAAATACTCAATTCTCCACAAGCTGTGGAAAACGCCTTTCACGATTTTACTGTCACTTGCTCTCCAGGCTTCTCTGCTGCCATCATAAACAAGTTACTGTTAAGATGGCAAAACTGCATCGAAAGTTTAGGTGCACGCTTTGCTTAATTGTACTGCTTTTTGTTTGAGATATAATAAACTAAACTTTTGGTTCAAAGTTGGACATTTCATATTAATGACCTATACATCTCAATTAGAAAGTAACAAAAAACAAAATAATTGGGTCTCACCCCCACTATAAACTACCCTCACCACAAACTATCTCCACTCTTAATGAGAGATGAAATATGGGGTCACAGGCACTGGAGTCCCCTGTACGCCTCGCCTCTGTGCCCCCGATACTGCATGCCACCACCCTGCCTCCGAGAAAGGGCTTCAGTGGGACGCCCTGCACACAGCCAGGTGTCTGAAGGATGGTCCTCTTGCTGCAGCACAGAGGCAATGAGATTGCTTTTGCGTATGAGCAGGAAAAAGCCCTTCTTGTTGACAGAGCCAGGCGTCATGGCCGTGATGAATTGCATCTCCACAAGGGGACTGCCGTTATGGTTTTCCCTTCTCTCCGAAGGTTCATCCCCAGGTCTCCTGGCACTTTAGAAAATGAACCGCTATAATTCCACTCTGATCAAACAGCCAGTCTCCGGTTCGCTCTACTATGGCTGCTGGCTTTGTCATTCAGGAGGCTGGCTGGCGCAAGAGGGGGCGGGTAGCCTTGATGAGGGCTGATGCCCATACTCCAGGGAGTGGGGGTGGGCTGCAAGCCCCGGGCAGTGTGGACAAGGGTGGTGCTGCCTGCAGTTACTGAGGGATGCGGCCGGACCGAGCGCTGCTCTTGGGTCAGTACTTCCTTTGTCGAGCACCTCAGCTCAATGCTGTTTATTTTAGCTCTGGTGATCCAAGATCCCTGATTTTCTGAGACAGTTTTTCTCTCCCTCTCTTAAACTCACCAGATCATCCTCTGCTCTTAAAACAGAAAAATATGGTCCCTATGGTTGTGGGAGAGTCATAATTGATTGCTTTTTGGTAATTCAATTTTATAATCATACATATGGTTTTTCAGGTTATCTGTTGCTATATAAAAAAACCACTCTAAAACTTAATGGATTTACAACAATAGTCAGCTTTTATGAATATTTCGTGGGTCAAGAGTTTGAGTAGGGTTTAGCTGGGCAGTTGTCCTGCTCCATGTGGCATTGGCTGGCTCATCAGGGGTACTCTGGTAGCTGGTAGCTGGGCTGGCCTGGAGTGTCCGACCCCTTCACTCACACACCTGGTGCCTTGGTGGGGACGCTGGATTCTGGGGTCACCTGGCCCTTCTCCCCCTCCATGAGTCTCAAGGTCTCTCCCTGTGGGCTCTCTAGCAAGGGCATTGGACCCGTCACGTGACAGCTCAGGTCTAGAGATCAAGGCGGAGCCTGCCCACCCCCAAAGTCACACAGCATCACTTCCACCATCTGCTGTTGGTCAAAGTGGCCCCAGGCCCCTGGACTCAGGGGAGGGGAGATGTTAATGGCAGGAGTATGACACAATTTGTAACTATCTTTATTCTGCCACCAGACTCAATTTATTGATGGAAACGATTTATCTTTAGGGATGAGGGTTGTTTGTCCTCTTCCATGCACACTGACAGAAACCTTCTCTCTCCAGTCCTGCTATGCAGGAAGTATTTTTAAACCATTTGAGGAGGTGTATGCTATACAGTGATTGGGGTATAAACCAGACACAATGACACGGCTTTTAATACATGTCAAAAATGAAAACGATGCTTCTGTGCTTTTTCGCTACCTGGGTTACCCAGATAGCCATCAGGTCATAAGTGGGGTTTGGTAACAAATGGTATTTGCTTTGTATACCTGGTATGTAGAATTTTTCTTTGGAGAGTTCCAGATAGTCTGGCCACTGATCCAGAAGCTATTTCTTTAGAGTGGATTTTCTCCTTTTCCTTTCACTCAGTCAGCAGGTGTTGCCTGAGTGTCATATTATACAATGGTTACAGTGTGTGATTTTTTTTTATTTTTTAATTTATTATGTTTGTATTTTTTATTTCAGCATATTAAGGGGGTACAAATGTTTAGGTTACATACGTTGCCCTTGACCCACCCAAGTCAGACCTTCAAGCGTGGCCATCCCCCAGACGGTGCACACTGTACGCGGTGATTCTCTTTACATGGACTTATCCCCGTATCTCTCAGGGCTTCAACCTTTAGGTCACCACAGGTGGGCCTAAAAAATCAGTGTAGGCAGGGAACATGTTGGGTCCAAGCCCTGGGTCCTAGACTGTAGGAACTGTTTGGTAAAAATGTGCATCTTAGCAGCTGAACTAGCTGGCAGATGGCAAGAGGAGATTCTGTCTCACAATTCAAGCACCAGAAAGCACTACTCTCTGAAACAGATGCACCTGGAGAAAGTTTCTGACAGGTGTACCTTGTTTGCTGTGGGTATGGAAGGCTCTTCTCCTGCAGGCTTGGGAATGTCTCACTGAGGACATTTGGGCTGGTTTCAAGCTGTCGGGTGACATAGCCCATGGGTGTCCTTGGCAGTTCCACTCTAAGTACTTCCAAAGTTCTCTGACAAGGCTAAAAACTCCTCATTCAACCAGAGATTCTTGCACATTATTTAAATAGGATGCAAATGCATGGTCTGCTCTGAGCCCTGGCAGCTTTCAGTTTTTATATTTTCAGAACGGTGAGGCCTGCCATCAGTTGGTTCACTCGAAGTTCAGGCCAAGACGTGCCTGTCCCTGACATTTGTTCATTCTTTATGAAGGTAACATTTTGGAGAATTTAAAAAGAAGTCATCTTTGTGCTCCATTCCTTACAACCCTCCAAAACAATTTTAAAAAATATTTCAGACATTTGTTGCATGCATAATAGCTGGAACATGACTAACTTATTTCCCGCCGCCTATATTTCCAAGTTGGATTCCATAATCCTCTCTTTGGCAATCCATGGTCTACTTCTTTTCTGATATTTCAGTGGCAGGAACTGCCTATCTGACCCAAGGGATCAGGCCCGGAAGAGCACAGGCAGATGCTGCGCGATGGCCGAGCCCGGTTGCTGCTGGGGTGAGGAGCAGAACCGAGCTGGCCAACGACAGTGATGGTGACAATGGGGAGAGTGTGTGCAGAGGGGCAGCAACTCTTCCCTTCGTGCTCCCTTCCTCCTTTCCCAGTGCGAGCCTCCAGCCCACTTACTCACTCGCCAGCTGAGCGTGCAGCTTGGTGCTCACGGAAGCCCCACCTTCCTTGCACCCAAGATCTGTGGGGAGGCCTGCCTGAAAGACAAAACCACAGGCCAAGGTGCAGAGAAAGGATGAACCCAGGGAGGTGCCACATGGGTGGTGGTGTTCCCTCTACACAGGCTCAGGTGCCTCTCAGATTCTTCAGATTCTTTGTGTGTGTGTGTGTGTGTGTGTGTGTGTGTCTATGTATGTATGTGTATATGGAAAGAGCGTATATGTATATATAGAGAGAGGGATTCATGTCTATCTCTGTGCATGTATATATGCAAATATATATGCATACACTCTCTCCTTACATACACACACACACGCATGCACACTTTCTGGCTAGTCCAGAGGGAAAGAAAAGAGAAGGCTATGTATGATTAGGGGAATAAACAAAGAAGTGGGAAAGGAAAGAAAAGGAAGGAAAAAGGATACAGACTGTGTGGCATGGCAGACTGATTATTGTCCCTCCAAAGCTCCAAAGTCCCTTTATTGTTCCGTCCTGTCTGTCCCACTGGAGCTACATTTCCCAGGCTTCCTGGCAGTGAGGCTGGGCCTGCGACGCGATTCTGCCCAGTGGAAGGCAAGGGGAACTGATGCCTGCAGTTCCTCTTTCGCTGCCCCAATCCAGCCCACTGCCCCGCGGTGCCTCCTCTTGCTCCTGTGTTGCAGGATGCTCACGAAGTGTCAGCCCGGCGTGGGCCACGGAGAGCTACGACAGGGAGGGAGCCTGAGGCCCTGTGTGAGCTTGTGGAGCAAGAAAGCCACTTTGCTGGCCAAGCCTGGTGCTAGACTGCTCCATGAAAAAGAAATAAGCCATTGTATTTAAGTTCATGGTAGTTTAGTGTCTCTTTATCGTAGCACATAGAGCTACCGTCTGTAAAGAAAGGAAGAGTAAAAGGAAAAACTCAACAACCGTGGGAAGAAAATGTAGTTTAGTGACACAAAGTTTAGTGTTGGTGGATTACACTAAAAATACAGTCAGGGAGAAGTAAGAGAAAGTGAGACAGTAACATGGGGAATAATGGGTGGGACAGCCAGCTACTGGGAAGATGCTGGGGAAGCCAGTATGTCTGCCAGCTTCTCCTAGGCCTTACCCAACAACCATCTCCTACAACGTTTTCAAGCAAAATGGTTATAAGGTCATCCATGTTTACTTGAGTGTCTTGGAAGGGTAAGGATTACCGAATGAGAATCATAGATGTTGGCACAAGTAACAGTTTGATTAAGCAAGTGTAATTATTATTATTATTTTTTTTTGAGACAGAGTCTCACTGTGTTGCCTGGGCTACAGTGCCGTGGTGTCAGCCTAGCTCACAGCAACCTCAAACTCCTGGGCTCAAGCGATCCTCCTGCCTCAGCCTCCC